>JAOWBP010002559.1:43224439-43238630 GCA_028571105.1 Tragopan temminckii | reverse complement strand
GTCTCTGTTAAGGAGAGTCTACACACTGAATCCCACATCCTTGAGAAGAGGAATCCTGAACAGGTTCATATAACGAGCCCTACAGTAGTATCTAAGGTTTGAGGAAGAGGCCACCGTCCTCTAAATAGAGGTGATTACACTGGGCAGATTGACCTCTACTGGGTGAGTTTTATCTCAGATCGACCCCAAACATCCCACTAACCAAACCATCACCTGATTCAGCTGCACTCCTGTTTCTAGGACTGTCCTCAGCTGCTATGATGTGCCCTGAATATCTGGCAGGTGCTGTGGCACAAGCACTCTATTACTGCCACTTTCCTCTTCCTGTAGATTGAAAGGCCTTAACAGTCTGGCAGAAGACATCTACCTATTTAAATGGAAGTTGTTCCTGCAGAACACTGGCATTATTTAATTTTTTCTAGTTATAGCTGAGCAGACGTACAAGAGCCACAAGAGAATATAGGACAAAGAGTTCTTTTCAGTCAAGTTTTTTAGATATTGAGTATTTATGCATTCAATATGGGAAACAGGAAAAGAAGAAAAAAGATTCTAGTTTGGTTACACCTAAATTGAATTCTTACTGCAACTGAATTAAGATGAAGTGCACTGGGCTGATAATCCTGGAGTAAAAAGATCAAAACTAACAACATCCTCTTTATGCACATGTATACATTACAGCTCCAGTGTTGATTTCTCACTGTTCTGATGAAGCCCAAAATGTTAGGTGTCTTAAAAAGATTTATAGCTTTGCTATGCTCTGAGTCCATCACAAATTGCTTTGCTTAGCCAGCCAGATGCTCCCTTCAGTTCTAAACATCAGTAATGGAACTTGGTCTATTCAGCCACTGAATATTACTTGCAGGTTTGTAACTTCAGAATTCATTTTCAGTCAGCATATTTGTTGGGATTTTTATGTGGTTTACCAGCATTAAAACCCAGGGGTTCAATGATAGAAAAATAAATTCATAAAGTGTCATGAAAGCTGCCAAAAGAAAAATCAGTCTCAATTGGGTATTGGCAGAAATATATCCTTCATCATTATACAGAGATACTGTGAAAGTTGTTTTTCCCATGTAACAAAATGAATCTGACAAGAAAGGTACTTTGATTCATCCAACTAATAACTAAGAGCATGCTATGCAGATACCAACCAAATACAAATACCAGGACAAATTTCCAAATATATCTTAAAATTTCTGATTCGATTCAAAACTGAGAACAGATTCAAAAAATATATAGAAAGATTCCTCTGAACTACCAAAATGATGTAATAGGCATTCACATGCTTTGGAAGAGGATCGTTTATTAAAATATAAAAATGATAATTTTATAGAGACCTAATGGTTTTCTTACTGTTGAAATAAATATACATAGGATTACTGGAAAGCACTTACTAAGAATGTAAAAAGGATGATTAAGCAATTCTTGTTCTCATCCCCCAATCCATATGTATTTTGTGTAATTTTTGCCCTCAGCTGCTCAGAACAAATAACAGTGGTGAAATTTCTGGAAGACATTGGTAGTCCCCCTTCAGCAACATTTTCTGTGGTCTTACAGCAATGAAAAGACATTGAGAAGAGGACTTCAAGGAGACCTAATTAACACTGAATACCTATTATTTTTTCTTTTTCATCACCTTGCACCTTGCATATCAAATCAAATACTGAGGAAAAAGGACCTTGGTTTGCATTGCTTTCATTTTAGGACTACGACTAGAGTTGGCTCTTCAATTTTGGATAGGGAATGCCAAAATTTAAATTCTGAAGTCATGCATTAGATCATTCTGTTGATGAGATCAGGTTCCTCTTTCTATCTTTTGGCTTTAACTTCTCAAAAACATAACTGCAACTAACTTTAGCATGAGCACAGCAGAGATAAAAGCCACATATGAGCTTACAACAGCAGCAGGAGTCTGGCATAAATATCTTAACATTTTTATGTTTAATCTTTTGCACTTATGGCTGAGATATGAAAAGCAGAACAAATACAAAATAAAGGCAGGGAGGAAGGAAAATAGGATATATTCTATACTAAAATCCCATTGTTTTGTATTACTGATATCAGTTTAAGTTACTGATCTATTGAAACAATTATACATAAATCACTAATGAATCAAATCTGATAACAAAATGAGTATTTCAGCCCGTGTTTATATATATGGAAAGAAGTAAAACTGTATTGACAAGGACTTTGTAGAAGCAAGTACAAGAGGTACTTGGCCACCAAATAACAAAATATTGTCCAAGTCTTTGGAGCAACTTATCATTTCTTAATTCAATTGGAATTTCAGTCTAGAAGGTAACTCCTGATGAATTACTCACTTGACTGATGCTGAAATAATGTTAATAACTGTCTGACATTTGTAGTAAGTAGGATAATCTCGAAACAGTTTCTTGCACACACATAAGCATGGTTCATCTAGAAGGTGATTTTTACCAAGGTTGAAGAAAGTAAAACAAACAAACAAACAAAACAGTGAGGAATATTAAAAGAAGTTTGTACTACTTAATGAATGAATTTTAACAGTTAAAAAGCTACAACTCTACAGATGAATAAATACAGCAATTACATCTGATGGAAAGTGACTGAAAGGGAAACAGGAGAAAAAGATATCAGTATATACTGGAGTATATAAAATACAGACATCTAATGAGAAAATCTAAAGACACAAGGGAAAAATCAATATCTGTCAAAAATTAATGTCATGAATATTTATGGAAGCACAGCTTACAAATTTTTGTATAAGCATATAAGAAACATGATTTGGTAGCAATGAAATGTACCCATTACTTGATAGAGATGGTAAAATATTTAGTGACAGGGAAAAGGCAATGCTATTTGAAAACATTTATAATCTATACTTCGGAAAACGCTCATGATATACATATCCCAAAAGAACACTCTGTAGTACATCAGTAGATATGGAAATGATAAACATTTTACGTTAGTGTTCAACCTTTTATTGAAGCAAGCAGTTCTGGAGAACTTGTATCCACAAATCCTATAGATTAGGGTAAACCCTGAACAATAACTTCCATCTTAGGAAAACAGTGTGGAATAAGTAGGAAATACAACAAATAAAGGTCTTACTAGTTCTGATTATTTCACAAGGATAAGCAAAATGACCTATGCAGCTGTAGGCTGCTCAGGCTAATGTCAGTCATGGCCAAATTAATGGAACACTCATTTATCTGATAAAGGACAGGAATATAATTAGTGCCAACCAATATTTTTTAAGAGAAAGTAGTGTTTGTTGATAAGTCTGATTTCATTTTTCAGCAGATAAGTTTGATGTACGTAGGCAACTACAAAATACATCTGTCTTTTGTTAAGCTGCTTTTCTACATTGCTGCATTGTCTTAAAAACTAGCTTCCCACAGTAGCTCCAAAGTATACAGTAAGTGAACAAACACCAGAAAAGTGTCAGATTTCAAAAAGCAGCTCTCCATAAAGAATCAGTGGAAATATTTTAATGAGGCCCATCCCCATTCAGGTTTTCCTATTAGATTATGAACTTACAAATCTGCAAAAAAGAATATTTGCAAAATATAAAGACAAGAGAAGAGAACAGTGACCTCTACTGCATTTAAGTTCTACCCATTAAATAAAAATAAATATTTCTGCTGGACGAATTCTTCTCTGCCAAAGAGAAATACTGACTCTGTCTGCAGAATAGGACCCATGGATGAATGCTGTGGCTGGAATGGATAGTGGAATGGACAGTGGAGTAGCCTTCATGGCTGACTACTCTATCTAGAGGCACATTAAAAACAAACAAACAAACAAAAAAAGTTTTGCAAGGATAGAGCATACTGTTAATAAAAAAGAAAAAAAAAATCACTTTCCATTTTTTTTTAAATGGGGAAAGGTGACTGCCTCAGTATTTTAGCATCACTTACATTCATGAGAGGTCTGAAAAGGTTCTTCTGTAGTAGAGGTCAAAGTGACCACATAACTTCAAGGCTACATCAAGGTAAAAAGTATTGGAGGTGTTGAGGTGTTTGAAGTTTGAATTGGTAAATGGGATGTGGTTTCTCCCTCCAAACAGAATTGGCAAGACTAATGCCTAACCTTAGTATGATGTCCATGCTTAAGAAAAACTAAGAGGTCTACAAAAGGTGGACTTCAGAAAAAAACAAAACAAACAAACAAAAAAAATTGATTACAGGGTATGAATATATCATGCATTAAAAGACTATTTCAGTTTCCCTTCCAAAAAACAGGGGGGGTGTAGGGGGGATGGAAAGCTGAACAAATTTTGGTTTTATTTTCAGTCCAACAAGCTGTTGTTCTTAGCACAGGTCTAATGGAATGAGATGTGATTGTGTTATAAAGGAAATCAGATGATATGACTTAATGCTTTCTTTGCTCGCAAAACTTTACGACTTTGTGCTTGCTGTTTTCCATTCCTTCCAATTTTATTGGAAGCGTTTTATTCTGGAGGGGTAAGATTTCTTCTCTCCATTGCCCGACTAAGGTCTGCCACACTCAATGTTGCTGTTTTTTTCAAAACACTGAAGAATATCCCAAGGAATATATCTCATATTCTCAGTGAAAAGTGATTTATAATGAGAATGCCACTTCAAAAACACAAGTAGCAGGGAGTCACATTCATCAAGCTGTTTTTCTTTCTTGTCAGCTTACTAAGCAACAGGCAGCCCTATAAACTAGAAAATTGCCATTCAAATGGACAAAGTGGAGGTTACAGGTTGAAGGGTTGGTTAAATGCAAGGAAGCTTGGCAAAATAAAGTCCCCTTCAGCAAAATACCATCACTTTGAATTTCAAATATTATTGGATCCAAGAAAAGAGATCCCATGCTATGCATGACCTCTCATTCTTTGCCACTTTAGCAGTGGGTGTTGCTTTTTTCCTTCTAGTTTTTAAATGGAATTTATTGCTCAGAATCTGAAACAACGAGGCTGCACAACTAGGTTCTTCAATGCCCAGTGTCAACAGATGGATTTTCAGAATTCCATTTTATAAATACAAATCTTCCCATTGTAAACAAGCATGAAGGGCATATATCAGCAAGTGCCTAAGAGCAGCTAACGACATGCAAACATTTGAGTGATGTATGAATTTCTAAAGGTTGGATTCAATTATACACTACTATTTTGACATTAAGACGTCAGAACAAAATATCAGTGCTATTATTTGCACTGATGCCTTTGTTACAGAAATAGTTCCACCTAATGAATCCTCCATTATTCAGGCCTTACCTGCCTTACTCCTAGATGGAACTACAGTGCAGATCTACTCCTCTCTACTTGTTTGTTTACCCTTGTTACTAGTCAAAGCACCCTATTGTGCACTGTGTCTAACTATGGCATGAGTCATCTCCTTGAAGTTCGAGACTTGGTAGGGCTGAGAGTAAAACAGAATGCTGTAATCATGTACTCTTTGTAATATTTCTCAGGAACTCATAAATTGCCATCTTATAAAAGATCAGCAAACATATTTGTATTAAAAAAAAGTCAATGTACATTGCCACTTCAATTCCAAAATCAATTATGCATAATCTATGCATAATCTGGTTAGAAAATATATCTTGCCATTTTTACTTCTAAACAAGAATATTTACATATCTGCAATTCTTGTTTGAGAATAAACAATGTTAAAAATTTGTCCCAAATCAGAAAGCAGTGGCAAACTCCTAAAATAAGTTCAAAAAATTCGCAAGCATCTCAAATCCATAGAAACTTCTGATGTATATAAAAATGGAAGCAAATCTTCATATGCTTTGCTGTGGATATTTCATCTGGAAGGGTCCCACAAGTTTACAGAGCAACTCTGTCTTCCTTGTTCCCTTAAACATTATTTTTTAGATAAATGAGAATGTGCTGCCATGTTGAAGGAGAAACACAGAGCCTGTGGAAATATCCTGCATGTGTAAATGATGATTAAGGGTCATAAGAACTCACATACCTTGGGGTTAATGGGAACTGAGATAGGAAGTATGAGACTAAGCATGGTGCAGCATGACCAAAACAACCATCAATATGAATTCAACATATACTCCCTTGAGGCTAAGTATTAGCCACCTAAAAATGCAAGCTGAGCTGGCACGTCTTACCTGTTACCTTACAGATTCTAAACAGGAGCACTCACAGTTTTATAGTACTGCCCCAGTCACACAGCCTGCTTCACAACAGAAACCTGATTGTGCATAATGCTGGAATTTCCAATGGTAAATCCTAATGTTCCACTGGCAAATTGAAATAGCAAGGCATAGGCAGGTATGATTTCTGCATGGTTACTGAATGAGCTGGGAAATGAATGGTACATTAAATTCATCTCATAGCTTTAATAAGCATAGTTACACCAGGCCTCTTTTTTCTCACTGTATGTCTCAACACATCAGTCTATTTCATTTTGCTTCACAACCTTTTTCACCCCGTCAAAAAATAACTTTTATGCTTACTCTTTCATTACAGATGGAGACAGATTCACTGGCTCCACTGTGTTCTTTAGTGTAAAAGTCACGTCACAGAATCATCAATCAATATCAGCCTATTCAGGAGCACCCAAATCTGCTGCTGTCAGACTTGTGGGATGCTTATAGTCAGCTCTTCTGTCCTTATCACCACTCATTCCAGCCCAGTGACCTTTCTGTCACAATGAAATCTGCCAGCATACTGCAGACATGGTAGAAGTATGCAAACGCCAAATGTTATTAAATGTGTCTATTGCATGTAGAAAGACTAGTTACTGCTTTCTCTCCATCACAAGAAATCTCTTAGATCCTTGTGCAAATAAAGACAACTTGAAGTTACATTGATTTACACTCCTGAAACTCAAACAAGCCTTAGGAGTATGTTTAAAAGTGGTATGGCTTCTTTAGAAGCAAGCAGAAGATATGTGATATTTGACACGCTTTGTAGATAACATTGATAACGTAACTCATTACAAAATATTAAGGTAAGGTCTTGCAAAGGGTTGTCCTTCTCACTATGACTTTTGACGACAGTTGGACATCTGCTCCCCTTTAGGTCTCAGAAAATCATAGTGTCCTAAGAAAGAGGCAATCAAAGTCTACTGCAAATTTATGGTTTATTGCTTTCTTACCATACATCTGACACAAAAGAGTTTTGGAAAGGATTGTCTTGATCTCAGTTATATCACAGTGTTGGATAGGTATTTATCAAGGGGAGAAATGGAATTAAATAAGTGATTAATGTGATTAAGACCCGCTGGTTTCACAGATAGTCTGACTAGTGAAAGATAATTTGTTAGCAGTTCAATCAAGAAGATAATTAGTTTTATCTCGGGGTATACTATCTCTACTTTTATGACAATTTTTATGAATTAAGTATGGCCAATGAAAAACTAGGGAAATAGATATCTATTTAGTTGATTATAATCAACTCTTCCAGTTGATGATGAAGTAGATGTCAGAACTTCCTCCCTAACTATGTACTACCACTTTTTGATGACAAACTTCCAGAGTTTGAAGAATGAGAAGCCACCAAGAACACTCAGAGAAGGAAGGCTAGAACTGGTTAATGAATACTGCTAACAAGAGAGGACAGGAGATAACTTTAGATATATTTCTTCTCATAAAAATCTATTTATTTTACTAACTGCATTGTGCCAACTGAAGAGAGTAAAAATACAAAACAGGCCCTTATTTTCTGGTTTTTTTGCAATCATCATCTGTATTGGTGTTTATTATTGGTGTTTATTACTTTGGACAAGTAAGCTTAATTTAGGATGCCAGGATGAAAAAAGAAGAACAATGAATAAAAGAAAAAAGGAAAAAGGAAGAAAAGAATATGCGCAAAATTGTTCAGCTTTGTTGGACAAATATACACACAGCTGTATCCTTAGTGGTGTTTTCAGAAGTCATATGAATTCAGTGTAAAGCAGGACAAAAAAATTGGGTATAAATCAGAAACTAGTAGAATGCTTTTGTTTATTGTGATCTGGTTTACACATCCTGAGAAGGGTAAGTTCATTTTCCGTGACAGGGGAAAGAAGATAATCCAAAGCTTGAACACTCTAGTGAAAATACCTCTGAAATTACTACTGCATCAGTTCAAAATCAAGCTTTGGATGCTCCCTTTTAGCTTTTTAACTAGGGCTATACACTTAATTTTGCTCTAAGTTTGGTAAAGAGCTATAGAAGAACAGAAGCACCCTCTCAGCTTAACTTTCCTGCCACATCCAGTGATTCCTTTTCTAAACAATATTTTCTTTGTTGGGTTTCATTAGGTAATACAGATGTGCACACATATGCAAACAATAATAATATTAACAATAATCACAAACTCAAACTGTCTTCTTTCCTGTTCATTACATCTCATAATTAGACTCCCAAATTTATATGCAATGCTAATGAGAATCATAATTGCTCAATTTTTTCCTGATTTTAAAAATAATGTTATATTTAATTATTGCTGTATATTTTAATGCAATTGTCATTTTGTGATTTTGCCCAATAATAAGAGATAACAATTTCTTGCCAGCACCCACCAGCATCTTTGCTCAATTAATCATAATTGTGACAAGTTTAGTTAAAAGTTGTAGCAAAATCAATCTATGGTATGTTGGTCTTTTTAACTGAAAATACTAAAAGACCTGTTTGTATTTGTTTCAGAATATATTTCCTCCCATAAGCCTTAGATCTGATGAAGTCATTGTGCTATATAAAACTGTTTCTCTAATAAAAATATTGTAACTATAAATCCTAATCATAACATTTGCAGAAAATACAGAAGGCAATTAATATTAGCATGATATTAGTCTCTTGAAAAACCCTAGGGGACAAAAAGCAATGGAATAAACCTTCAATTTTATGCTGGTGCACACTGTGTTTCTTTTCTTATTAGAATTCAAATTCATTTTCCTTTTTGTAGTAAGCAAGACTGTTTAAATATTGTACTTAGAAAAAAACATTAGAAATGCTGCTGCCAAAAGGACATTTCCCAATGAAAATTGAAATTTGAAATGGGATGTTGAACTCTTCCTAGATCATCATGGCAGTAGAAATATAAGTAAGTCTTCAATATAGGTAGAACTGATCTTGGACCCAAATATTTTCTTATATAAAAGGATTTTTTTGAACTTCAGTTTGAGAGTTCCTCATATTGCTAGCATCTGCCATCATCTAGTATTTAGCAGAAGAATTAGCATCTGGCTCAGAGAAGTCTTTTCTTTGTCCCCTGAATTCTACTCAGAGTTAGCAGACATATAGAGTTAAAAACTGTTACTTTCCTAAAAGGAAAAAGCATACAGCAATTGTGATAACTGCTTGCAGATAAATTCCTACCCAGAAATTTTTAGTTGAGAATACAAAACATTTGAAGTTCTGTGGCCAATTTCACAGCTGAGTATGTAAATCATATTCGACTTCCAGAGATGGAAGGAACCCATAAGGATCATCCAACCCAACTTCTGGCTCCACAAAAGAATGCCTAAAAATCAGAAAATGTCTGATTGTGCCGTCCAAACATTTCTTGAATTCCAGTGGTTTGGTGCCATGACAGGCACCCAGGGGAGCCTGTGCTATGCCCACTGCCTTCTGGTGAAGAACTTTTTTCTGATACCCAACCTGAACCTCCCCTGTTGTCACAGCTGTATATAGTATATATAATTTCATTCACATTTAAAAATGAATTATCTCTGACAAAATTTAAATGTTTTCTAAATTCAGTTTTCTAAATATTTTCAGTGATGGGAACATTAAGCAAGATAGTGAATGCTGCAGAATATTTAATTGGCAGAAGTCATTCTTGAAATACTCTATTCTAAAGTTAATTTTGAAAATAATCTTCCCCTCTTCAGCAAAAAAAAAAAAAATCTATCTATAGATATAAATATTATATACACATATATTTGATGGAGACTCACAGCAATACTCCACTCAGAAGACTTTCAAAGCAACATGTTTCTTTGGAATCCAGGAACAACTATCTAGCTACAAAATTGGGTATTAGAGTAAAAATGTCTTGAACAAAGTCACAAATTTACATGGGAATTTTGATCAGGTACCTCTGGTCAGGTATTCTCTCACAGTTCTGCTCATGACTTCATAATAACAGCTTGCTAGTTTACAAAACAGAAAATATAGACAGCATCTATATTAATTCATATGTAGATTAGAATTTTCAAAAAGCTAAGTACTTTCTGAAATTGTTCAAATGCTTTTGCTTCCTGACCTGATTCTTGTTACAGTTAAGTTCAATAAAGTATATGAAAAACAAGCCCATAAAGAATTCTCTCTTAGGCTTTTAATAGTGAACTTACAAAATTATATTTCTACAGGTGTATTTTAAACAGTAATGTAAACAATTAAGAAACTCTACAAGTGTCATATATATTCACAGACTGTCCTGCAATACAATTTTTCCTTTTTATTTATGTTTTCAACTAGGGAGATCTGGACTACAGAACAGCCAGATCCTAATCAGAGAGCTAGGAAAGGAACTGCATAACCCTATGATAAAGTGACGTTTCCATGGATACAACTGACTTGATCTGCTGTTTGCAAATTTGTCTTCAATACATGGCAAAACACATTGCACATTTCCAATGATCTGCCAATGAGGGTATAGACATTGCCTGCCCATGCAGTGAATGCAAAGCCAAGGACTGGAGTGCAGAACCAGGAGAAATGCATTTAACTTGTACTGCTCATCTGAGGTACTGTTGCAAAGTGTAAAGTTCTTGGTAACATCAGGCAGAGTGGATCATTTTGTTGGTGTGAGAGACAGTTAGGCAGGAATAGTCAACAGCACAAAGGAAGTCCAGGAAACAATTTGCTGTGAAGGAATTCTGGAAAGAAGTATCACAAGGATGTGTTGACAGAAGTCAACAATGTCACGCTATTTCAATAAAAAGAAAATGCTGCATTAGGATATACTGACAGGAATATCTGACCAGGTCTGTGATGTAATCCTCCCATCCAAGCCCTGTTTGGAATACCAACTTCTATTCAGACACCACATAGAGGTTTCTAATGCCATTTCAGATGTACGTGGTGGCAAGGCAAAGAAATAATGGGCATGTATTATTGCAAAGAATAATCAGGTGTGCTACTACAAGAACTTTTTAGCTGTTATATACAGTGCAGTCACGGACAATGCCTTTAGAGGGAGTTGCGAAACCTCCACCACCATGATTCCTCAACAATCAGAAGGACATGTCCATCAGGAATGATCACACTGACGTGGGGTCAGGACATGATCAAAATTACCTCACGAGATATCTCAGATTTTAGGCTCTGTATTTCATAAAAGTAAGTCACACTAAAATAAAAAATGCACTAAACACTATAAGCATACTAGATTTCATCAGAATAACAGAATATCTCCACACCAACCCAAGAAGAATCTGAAATTTACAATCGAAGCAGAGATATTCCAAAAATAGACTTTTTTTAATGTATATTTTTATTCACACTAGAATAGCTTCCACCTTTTTGACACAAAGTTGTCATTTTTGGCAAAGGCCTCAGAAATCCAGGAAATTGTTCAGGAAATTACTTTTTGACATGAAGGTTATGCAGAGATATTAAATGCATCACCCTGCCTTCACTTTGTTCAGTGCTCGTCAGCCAGAAAGTTCTTTTGGATATGCAAAACTAAGAATGAAAGCGAAGCCCAGGGAAGCCCTGATGATGAAGGCTTTAAAAAATAGAGAAAGATTTGCCTGCCCATCCAACAGGAGATAAAAAACTTTGCTCAGTATTGAACATTTTCATTAATTACTCCGTTTTTCTGGAGGCAAAGCAGGGATACATTGAGATATGATACAAGTTGAAGTGAAGAACGTCAGTGGGAACAAGAACATGTTATCTTTTGTTATAATTAGGGAGAGGACTGCAAGCAGAGCAAAAATTATCTGAAATTATGTCTACACTGTAGGAGGCAAAGCGTGGACTTCACTTAAATTAAGCCTTATTATAAAACAAGGCATGTCACTGGAGCAATACCTGATGGGACAGCAATGTGAGGAAGAATCCAAAGAGAAGATCTGCACACTACTACAGAGTCTCTCCATCTTTCCCATTCTGTGCATCAAATGAGAGGAGCTCAAAATTTGCAATAGGCAGTGGAAGCTTATCAGCACTTACCTAGTCCTATGACAGAGAAGTAGAAGTCAGGAGCCAGTGACAGGGTCTGTATTCTCTCCATTCTTCCCCAGTAAATCTACTTTTGAGTGGTTTTCTTCTGATCTCCTCACTGTAAATCAAGCAAACTTCCTTGCAAGATGTTAAATACAAGGTTATATTAGTTGATGTGGTAGGTAGTATTAAATAGGTCACTTGAATGTAAGAAATGGCTTATCCTTGTGCTGGCAGGGTCTACTGTATGTGTTAAAATCAATGAATTTCTTTCTGAAGATTAAGATAGAATTTCTTTACAGCTTTTGTCACACTGCGGTGACAACCTGAATGCCATTACCACAGTAATAACTGAAATTAAAAAGTGAAATAGTGTCATTTGAAGATGAATACAAAGAACATAGAAAGACTTACATGTTGACTCACTTGAGCTATTCTTCTCTCCACCTGTTGTTCTGTGTATTTGTAATCTACTAGTGAAATTTATTTCAATAAAAGCAGTATTTTTTCAATTAAATGTTTCATAATGGATTCAATATCTCTGGACAAAACTCCCCTCCGATATAACATTCAAGCAATTAATGGACTGTGTTGTAACACATTTGGCTCGGACACTCCCTACAACATGCCTGAATTCCTTAGAGAAAAAATTATCATTAACATAGGATACAAAGACATCTGTTCAAGAATTGGAATTGTGTTCAGCTGGGAAATGGGATTTGAAATCACATTTCTTCAAAACAAAATGCTATTATGGACCCAGAAATTGTCAGAACTGTAAAATTGCTCTTTACTCAGGGAGAGCATTCAGGCCATTAGGCATGGATACCTGAATTAGCAGACTATTGCACCTCATTTGAGGTCTTTCAGAGCCTGTTTCAGGTCACTTAAATATTTAAATATTTGAATATTTAAACGTGTTTAATGGAAGTTGGGTGCTTTTTTATTTTTATTTTTAGTTCTACTTCAGTGCTGAGAGTAGACTAAGCTAATTCAGGTGCTTGAATGGGCCACTTGCGACTTATACAAGCTCTTAGACAAGCTAACTGAGCATCTGTCTGCAGCGCACAGGGACAGTTCGATCAGCCTCTTGCAGCTTCAGGCCTGGCCATGTGCTTCTGACTCTGGCAAAATATCTCTCATTGCACAAAAAATCAGACTGTGGGGCTAAATCATCAGCGAACAAATCCGAAAGGAAAGAAAAAGAAAAAAGTGATTAGCTTTTTGAGCCTACTTTTTGTGGAATCAAGTTATCACCAATGCTACCAAAAAGTAAGCCCAAAAGAGAGAGATGGGCAAGGGCAATATCACACTTCTTGATAGTAGCTAGCTATAACTGTATGGCCACAGGAGAAAGTAGATGAGATGACAGTTACTTCCCACTGTGTGCAAAAATGGAGGGGAGAGGAGCACAGTACCAGTCACAAGTTCTGTCACCAGAGAAGGATGGTAATGAAAAATTTGGCCAGCTTTCTCTCAGTGAAAGGCAAATCTGCCAGTAAAAGGGTTTTATTAATATGCATGAGAAGCAGGAGAGAGGAAAGTGGAGAAGTAAATTTAGCAAGGTTGATGTCTACATCTCTGGTGTGCCTTGGTGTGTCAGACATGATGGGTACAAGATGGCTACAAATGCACTCACAATCAAAAATGACAAGAGGAAATAAAAAATTAATTTCAAATACATTTAACAATTCACACAGTTCTGTGCAACTTACTTTTAAAATTCCCTTCCCTATTCAGGATTCACTTTACTTGATGTAGAATGTGTTGTATACTTATAGGAGTTGACTCTTAAATAACACAATTAGCAATTTTCTGCTTTCAGAAATAGTCTACGCTTCTTGGAACTCACTGAATATAAGTAAGACATACTTTGCATATTGTATGCTCTGCAGGGTAAAAGTGATGTAGTCATAACTCTGTTGAAATAATTGTTCTCCTTACACTAAGACTGAATTAGACACATCTCATTTGCAGTCAGGTTAGTGTCTGAGGATCACAATGCAATAGTATAAGAATCCTTCCCCCAGATTCCAATGGCTCAAGCAAACACAACACATAGCCAGTTCTCCTTTCATGACTCAGTTATGACGAACATAAGAACACCAGACAGCCTCATTCTCTG
>JAOWBP010002559.1:43197063-43222889 GCA_028571105.1 Tragopan temminckii | reverse complement strand
GTGGATGCCCCGTCCCTGGAGGTGTTCAAGGCCAGATTGGATGGGGCCCTGGGCAGCCTGGTCTAGTATTAACTAGCTTAGGATTAAATGGGGGGGTTGGAGATTTATGATCCTTGTGGTCCCTTCCAACCCTGGCCATTCTGTGATTCTGTGATTCTGTAAATCAGCACACAGTTCTACTGAAATCAAAGGATGTTCACGAAAATCCACTTTGCAGATACTATCATAAATCCTTTGTCAGAACTGAAACTCTGAAATTATTATCATGATCTTGCTTAACATTATTTATCTTCGTAAACATCACTGTAAATGTGAGTTCCCTGTTAAAGGTCACTGTTCTCACAGCAGTTGCTTTAGAGGAACATCAGTAAGTATCCTCCAGCTAACAACTGTGACTAAAGAACTCTATTGGTTCCAAACTTAGATGTTCGAGCTGGCCACACATTTTGTGCGTTGCATGAAAACCTGTTTTTGCAGCTATCTGCAGTCAGTTGACAGTTTGATTTATATTGCTGCATTGCTGAAGAGGTTTTCCATGGATTTGATCAGGAGGTGGCAAACTGCAAGTGGTACAAGAAACAGAAGCATAAGGAATTGGTTTTCAGCATTTTTTTTTTCAAATATTCTCTGAGAGAAAATAAAATACAATATAATAATTGTCTTTTCTGAGTCAGATTAAAAGAGGCAAGAGGCCAGAACCCATGGTCAGCTCAAGATTGAGAATCAGTCTTGGCAAATGTTGAGGCTATGTTCATGAAAGGCTGGTATCCTTAACTCACTTTCTGTATTAGCTGTCTACCCAGCACAGAAGTTGTTACAGATTGCAACAATCCCAAAGAAAAAGCAGGTTCAGATAAATACTAAGAATATTAAGCACAGGAGTATTTGTTCTTTGCTTTTTAGGCTCTAGAACAGTCAGAACAGTTAAAAAGAAATGCTGAAGATCTAATCACAAAAATCAGTTATGTTAGGGCCATCAATTTCGAGCTGGTTATCGGGACTAAAGAACTGCACTGATGTTAGTACTTCAGGCAACTTAGGAAAAAGAGCATGAATCTCTGTTTAAGGTATTTGTTTGAGGTTTTTTTTCCAAATTTTACGGTAATCGTCCAAAGATATTCTCTCTGAAGATCTACTGCTGTATTGAAGTAGAGGCAAAACATGACAAGATGACTTTTTTTTGAAAGGTTTTGTTTTAGATGGCTTCTGGAGCAGGATCACGCTCCGAACATCACATAAGGACAGAGTTAAAAATACGTGGTTTCCATTCTGTGATCTGCTTCTGCACTTTGTGTGCACATGAGCAGATGTGCTCATTTGTCAGTGGGTGGTTACAACGATATTGCACTAGCACAGGGAATTAACCTGCCTTAGAAAGAATGTCAGTTCAGAGTCTAGTTCATCAGCTGGCCCCAGTGAGTAGTTACAAACATCTTCCCATACATCCGCAGACATTACAGGCCTCTGACCTGACAATGAATAGGGCAGAATGAGCTGGTCCCCAGAATGGCTTGGCAAAGCCTCCTGTCTCTGGCATTGCTCCCAGCTCTGCTCTCAGGGCTTCTTTAGCAGATAGGGTACAGAGTCACCTTTGGAAAGAAGCAAAAAGCACAAGCTCTTGGGTCCCAACAGACTCTTTACCACTTTTTGCTCTGGTAAACAAGGGGAAAAAATTGCATAACATTGCAGAAGATCATAATGAAAGTAGCTATCTATCAGATCCACTGCCTGAGCAAATTCATCGAACCTAAACGTCCTTTTAGTTTTAATAGAACTAGTGGAGGAGATATTGTAACAGTGGTGCCTCTCATCTTCTTAACGTAAAAGTGATATAAAACCTAATCAATTTTACTCACATCAGTAAAACCTGATCGTACAAAATTTCTTATTCTTGTCTGAATTCAGAGGGTTTCAGAAACTCACAAAAAAAGCCTAAAGTAAAACAAAATGTGCTGCCACTAGCTTAGGCTCCTTAAAATATTTACATTGCTTTAAACTGTTTAGAAAACTTCCAAAGAGTCACCTATCTAGTAGTAATGTGTTGCATGCATGACCTTTCCTAATGCAGTCATTCTTTTGTATGATTTTTCACTATATTTATTAACGCACTGGCTAATTAAATTAAAAATTGGACATGTTATGTACTTGTGAGCCTCTTATTTCTATGATTCTAATAATAATAACTCAAAAGAAATTATTTTACTATCATATAGCTACCAGGGAGAGAACAGGTCAGCATTTTTGATTTTATTCTGGAGCCTATGGGA
The DNA here is from genome assembly GCA_028571105.1 of Tragopan temminckii. Taxonomy (NCBI): domain Eukaryota; kingdom Metazoa; phylum Chordata; class Aves; order Galliformes; family Phasianidae; genus Tragopan; species Tragopan temminckii. The sequence goes on along the minus strand of JAOWBP010002559.1, from coordinate 43,220,622 downwards.
CTTAAATACTCCAAGACCATGTAAATTTAAAATTGAAAAGCCAACTAATAAATACTTTAAACAGAAGGTACCTTAACCAAAAAAATATTTCTTCAACTTTGGTGCCAGAATACAAATTTTCAGAGAATTATACAAAAAAAAAAAAAAAAGAGAGAGAGAGAAAGTAATTAAACGTTTTGTTCATGTTCTAGGCTCAGAAATTTTCCTCTACTTCTATCCATGAAGATTTTCCATATGAGAAACACATAAACATCTTGCTATAGAGAACTGAAGTCAACACTATTTATCTCGTGCCTGAAGGGCAGAAGGCAGAGAATTCACAGCAGATGCAGAGAATGTAAATTTTTGGTGAAACGCATCTCATAAGTCCCTTGCTGCATCATTAAGATGATGGGCCAAATCTAGTCACACTGACAGATTATATAGTCTCCCTCAGGACAAATATATATATATAGAGAGAGAGAATCATATGATCAGAAATGGGTTGTCTAGATCAAAAATGTGAATCTTGTATACATATAGTATACATAGCATTTGCTATGTATATATATTTTCTATCTAAACAACCCATTTCTGATCATGAAATAATTCACTTCATAGTACCTAAACTTGGATTGAAAAAGGGGGAAGAACTGTTTTCTTAGACCAGTTTTCTGGCTTCTGGAACCAGTGTGGATTTAAGCACTTAATGTAGCTGCTGTCTTAAAAAAATGTTCTTGCTCTCTTCACAGTCAAAAAGTAGGCCACCATCTTGCTTCTCCATTTCTGTTAAATACATTTCCTATTTCTTTTTTCTCAGTATTTCCATAGCTGTGAGCTAAATACTGTCTGCTGAATACCGTCAAGAATGGGCAAGAAGAATCCAGGTATAGTTGTGGATATTATTAGATGTCATTGCAAACATTTAAAGATCAATCCCTCAAAATCTATTCCTTTGCTGTCATCTAACTTTTTTTTTTATGATTAATATGTTATTAAATAACGATCAGATCTGCCAGGCTTACTTTACTTGTGTCCCTGTTGTCCTAAAGCTGAAGACTTTTCATTTCTAAAGCTTGTACCTGGATATCTTAACTGTACAAATAATGTCACACAGGGTGGCTTGGAGAAAAGTTTGAAGAAAGCCTCAAACTGAACAGCTGCCTCAGTGTCTCTCAGAGAACGGGAAAAGAAACAAGTGACTGAACAAGTGACTTTGTATTTCCACTGCAACCTTTGAGCCAAAGCCCCTTCCAAAGTGGTCCAGGGGGACACATCCCATCAAAGAACCATATGTGCTCTAGCACGGAGAAAAGCATAACAGATTCACTCTTTTCAGGCTCATAGATTAAGCTCCCACTCTGAATTAATCCCTCAAAGAACATGTCTTTCCAGTGCCTAAGGATGGAGCCCACAAAGCTTTGTGAATAACCACAAAACAGATAAACAAATAAACAAAAGGGCAATTTCCCTACCCCAACTTATCAGCAACATTTGGAAAGAGAAAAAAAAGGAAGAACCTGCATCCTGCCCTTGCACCTCCACCTTCTCCCCCACTAAATTTTGGCCTAAAACATTTATGATGATAACTTTAAAGGCTGAGTAAGGAAGCAAAATCTTTGTTCTCCTTTCTTTGTGTCTCCATGCTGCTACTTCTCAGAAATAACCTACAATTTCCTCAGGATCCATTAGGGCTTCTATTGGCAGAACTACAAAACAATGCCCTTGGTAGAGCTTTCCATTTAAAATCTCTAATCTGTAAGTTATCTGATTCTGAGCAATCTTCTTCTAAGCAGAATTTATGCACTCTTTCTCTCTCTCTCTGCATGCCCTTTGGGACCAGAGACTATGTATAGCACTAACTCACTTAAATTTCTAATTAAGAAAGAAAAAAAAAAGGCTTGCAAGTTCCTCCAAATCAATTTTTGTTTCTTTATAATGATTGTAATTGACAGCTTCACAGCAGTATCAGAATACAGTGATCAAGTGGCAAGAAGAGTATGCTCACAGATGACATAGTAGAACAAAATATTATGTTCGCTTGTTTTGATAAGGAAGCAATAAAATGACCAGAGTGAAAAAAAGACCCCCAAGAAAAAACAGCTGTATGATATTTAAAATGGAAATCGGTCAGCTATTCTTACAACTGAAAAGAAAGACCCAGTTTTCCTGCACAACAGAAGCTTGTAGCTGCATCTTCCTGGAACCCAAAGATCCAGTACTTGCTGTGTGGATAGTTTTCAGATCATTTGTTTGGTAATCAGTTTTAGATCTCTTTGGAACAAGCAAACAAACAAACAAACAAACAAAAAAAGAGTTTCATCTGTTATTTTAAGAAAATGATTATGATAATAAAAAAGAGTAAATACAAAAGCTCTTGAGAACTGCATCCAGAAATATTGCAGTTGGAGGTCAAAGGGTGCTGAATGTACTACATCTGATCACAGCAGTACTGAACTGGAAATCTGAATACGTGCAATTTTTGAGCTCTAGTTTTACTGGAATAAAGCCTAGAACCTTGTCTGGGAATAGTTTATAACAGATGATCTTCAGGGGTCATCTTTCCTCCTCATTATTGACATCTGAAGCATCTAGTGGAAAGAGGAAAGAAGGGAAAAACTGTTTGAAAGAGTGATAGCGGATTTGTGAGTGGTCAGGTCTGACAGATTTCATCATGTGAAGGAAACCTAATGTGCTGTGCATCCAACTCTCTCTTTGACTTTCTATCATCTTTTCAGGAAATCCAGATGCAGTTCATTTCTGGAGCCAAGTACTGAAAACAAAGTACTGCACAGAGCACTTCCACTGCATAGCTTTCAGTGCTGGTTGATGTGAAGAAGATAACAATTTTGTTCAGATCTCTGCTACTTTTTGAAGAAAAACAAGAAGCTCAAGTGTTTTTGAGAGACAAAGTTGGCAAATGCAAGGATGTATTACCAGAAGGTGCTAGAAGCTGTCAAAAACATGATTTTTTCAAATTGTGTTATGGAACAGTTCTTGTACAAAGCATTTACTCAGAAGACAACAATTCTGAGATTAAAAATAAGGTATCTTTAAATTTAGTAATAACTGTCGCAGTGACAGAATACGGGAAAAGAATGTCAGCTACGGCTCTTATCTTGCAGATTGAGTTTATGTCTACTGAAGCTGCCTTGTGCTCCGATCTCACATAGGGCTGAACTCCCATGTGCGCACCTGACACCTGGAGGTGGAAATCACACCTTCACCAACTCCATGATCAAACTCCCATAAGCCAAAGTAAGCCATTTAATCAATCATTCTTCAGAATAAAACTCATAGAGAGAAGTTTTGAATGTCTGCTGTGATTAAATAATACCTTACCCCAGAAAACAGGGGTGTTTGAACAAACATGAATATGTTAATCTGAAAATTATGAAAGAAGATTTGGCCTGAAAAGTTTAAAACCGTTGAAAACACATTCCTAAAATTTTCTGTGTGTTTGATCCAGCATTTAATACGTGGCTCCTGGCCTGATGCTAGGGCATTATTTTGGTGCTGCATAGGGATTCAGGACAGCCACTGTCACTCAGTTAGGATCAAGCCCAAGGCAGTTCGCTCAGTAACCAGCCCTGTGGGGTAAGGTGGGAGAAAAAAGTTGAAGAAAAGCTTCTGAGAAAAGGAGACCCTGACTGGTCACGACCACATTTAGTATAGTGATAATTTCAGCAAGTGCAGGATCTCCAAGCTTAACAAAGTGCTCTCATTGTCCTGAATAAAATAGAAATGTGTAACATCAGACTGGCTCTAGGAGTCTCCAAAATTAGGGCTTAAGTAACAATTCTTTCAGCTGACCACAAGTCACTGCGCACTGCCTTATTCTCTCTGTCACACTGCCCAATACCTGCCTGTATCACTCCTTGCCAGACAGCTGAGAAAGCACAAAATTGTCTATGTCCTCCTACAGATAGGCTAGGAAGGATGCTTATTTAACATTCTCACATAACTACTTTTGACCCCATGCCATGAACTTTCCTCTCATGGGTTTTGTTCTGTAGAACACTGTTTATGTTCAGGCTGTGTGGGTGAGGAATTTAAATGCCTTTATTTGGTTCACACCCAAATACTTTCCATACAATCTAAAAAACATTTGCAGCTTCCTTCACAGCCCTACTCCTTCCTCCTCCCCTCGTACATCTGCTGCTATAATAACCAGCCTGTTCCACATTTCTAAAAATTGAAAACTAGACTTCTGAATCACTTCACCTTTTAGTTGCCACCCAGATTATTAATCTTTATATCATAAATAGAGGCTCAGTTGGCTCTAAGCAACTGGTATTTTAGTGTCTGACAGGCACAGGCTTCCTTGTCTGTCTGGTGACTTATTTACATTCCTGTATCCTGGCCCACTATTGAAGCTTCCTCAGTTCTCATTCAGACAAAATTCCCACAGTGATTTTAAAGGCCCCCTCCAATGAATTCTCAGAATCTTTCTCATGTATGGTGCCAAGGATAATGAAACATGAATTCAAGCTGTGTGCACTGGCCTCTTGCTCGTGGCATCCTGCTACAACTCCAATCAATGGAAAATGTACCCCGATTGCTGTAAGAAGAAAAGAATGCTGCCAAAGTTTTCCCAACATGTTCCCCTTTTTTGTTGTGCTTTGCATTTCCACATTCCAAAATAACCCAGATTTGCCTCCTAGCACGTTCCAAACCAGAAGCTTTCCAGATGTTGTCGGGACAAGAACTCAATAGTGTTGTGAGGGGATGGACTCTCCTGCCCCATCAAGGTCCTTCTTTATCTAACAAGATGCAATTGACAGCAATAGCCAACAAATGAGACACAGAAGGAGAGTAGGCTCCTGACCCCCAAGGCCAATGCCAGATCTGTGGCAGGGCAGGGGACAGATGTGGCCCCACAGAGCTGTGATCTGTGATCTCCAGCACCTCACACTGCTCACTTTGCCCTGGCATCCACTTACCAGGATGATTTTTAACATAGAGAGCCAACATGTCAAACAAAAAACATCCATATGCAGCTCCAGATAACAGCAATAGAGGCATTTTTATTCCTCCACAGCCAAAAAAGAGAAGTTGAGGCTCGTCACATCTTGCCTTGGAGCACTAACTTGAAAGTCCTTAGCTATCCCACAGATATAAATGTTTGAATGTCATTTTGTGCTAGGCACTAAAGCTAATTTTCCTATTCAGTGATTCTGTCATTTTGTAAAATCTCTACAATATGCAACATCATTTATTATAATAATAAAAAAAAAAAGAGTGCAGGAAGATTAAAATTCTGACAGAGGCATATTAGCTTTGCTTGGCAAAAGAAAAAACACTCTTCATCTGTTTGTGAATCATTCCTGAGATAATCATATTCCTTTAAAGAAGTTGTTTCCATAAAGAGAAATGAAATATATTTGTTCTGGAAAGCATCATGAATATTAATATAAGACAAATACAAGTCAATGATTTTGGGGAAAAAAGAACTTCAGAAAAATTTATAATGGCAATGTATAGATTTTAAAAGGCTAAAGACACTACTAATCTGAGCTAGATTTGAGTGTGAACATTTGTACCTAAAATCTGGTAGATATCACACTTGGTTTTAAAAATAAAGCCCAACTGGTATTTGTTTGACTCAGTTTGTACTCACTCCTCCTATGTGAGAAAGGTGTGCAATTTTGGAGACATTTCATCTTGCAATATACTAACAATGAATACTTCGAGGAAACTTAAAGGTTTAGAAACATATTTTGAGGGAGTGAGGAAAGAAGATTCATCTTAATTTATATTTAAATGTGTCTTTTTTATCAGTAAGTAGGAGTTTGAGTCATAGATATGCAATGGATACTGTTTGAATAAAGAAAGAACCTTTTTCATACTGCAGTTTTCTCCAACAGCTACCTACAGCATCACACAATACAACACCCCAGTATCTTTCCCACTACAGTTTTCCTTGTAGCAAATGCATGGGTGTGCGGAAACCAATATTAAATTCTCAACACCTCAGAAAAGCCTTATACAGCTATAGAAAAGCCTATGCAACTTACACAATATTCTTTTATACAACTAAAGAATGTATCATTTGATTTATGTTATAACACCAACAGCAAGTATGAAGACATATCTACCAATGTAAATAATGTTCACAAGTGTACAGAAATAGATTATTTTTTAAGGTTGGACAGAAAATGCTGCTCTATATTTACAGCTAGATTTTATAATATAGTTACTGAGAAGATCTGTATAGCTTACCAAATGGTTGCAAAGGTATTTCTGGAGGTCAGATTTTTCAGTAAACTGCAGGAAGAGTAGCATGGAAATGGTCAGATGGAGCTGGTAAAGGCCTTGTCAGGATACAAGAGCATCACTGTTCCAAAAAACAAAAATAGATTGATGCTTAGAGTATGGTTTGTATACCTATCAACTCTAAAAATATCAAACTTGGTTTGGGAAGAGTTAGAAACAAAGCTGTGGATGCTTTCCTGGCAAGACCAGAATACAGGCTTCATTCTGCATCAGCCAGCTTTGGTATAAAAATAAATGATGTATCTTGCTGGTTGGAACCACTGCTCCTGTTTTTAGTGTAGAAAAAGCAAAATGAGGGTCACAGGTACTATGGTTAGTTTATTGAGAGAGCTGGCCAAAAAAGTCAGCTGAAACAAAACAAGAAGCCCCTTTCCCCCTCAGCTTGATTTTCATTCTTAAATTATGCCTACTCCAAGAAAAGATATCTAAGGCAAAAATATCATTTTGGATGTGGAAAGATTTCTAAACCTTTCTACATGGGTGACTATGCTGAAAAGGAAGAAAGAGACGATATGGCTGATCTTCTGACAGTTTTGTGGGAACTGAATACCACAAAAAAAAGCTAGGATGTTTACTGATACACTCTGATAAGACAAAATCCCAACCTTGGTCTAGAATTAAATATATAACTTAAAACACACAGGAAGAGAACAAAAGGAAAAACTGCCGTCTTTTTCCTCTTTTCTAATTTAATCTAACATTGCCAAATAGCCACTGAGCAAGTCTGAACCATTTTGAACTTTGTCCAGCATAGGGTATATTGATCAGCAGAACACAGAATAGAGAAATAAAGCTCAGAAACAAAGTGAATTTAATCAATTGAAGTTGCCCAACAGCAAAAGGAAAGCAGGTAATTTGAACCATAATGTAGCTTTAAGGAAACCACATATGTTGGCAGCAAAGCAGGAAAGGAGTGGTGATATAAAACCTAAAATTTTTACACTGCATTAATTGTAATGCTTAACTTACTCCCTGAGATTTTACAAATCCAAATAATCATACTGGAGAAAATACTGGGCACAGAATCGGGATTTCCTTTAAATTATAGGAGTTTCAAAACGGCAAGAGAAAGCTTGGGGAAAAGAAGCATCAGGTTAAAAAAAAATCAGTTTAAATGTGACCCAGAAGTGTCAATGAGAAATTGAAGATTCTGAGAAAGAAACAAATAATGTTCCAAAGGATAACTGTGGCTAAAGTCTTTAGTTGTTATTAGCTTCTGGAACTATGATTTTGGGAGAAATCAAAATCTTATCTGTAAGAGCATGGATAAAAAAAGTTATTGCAAACTGAGTGGTTCAAGTGCCCTTTCGAAATGTTAAAGATTGACGTTGCAGACATGGAGAAGAGCTTACACAGTAGCAATAAGCTGATATCTTTATCTTGGACCAAATAATGAAAAACTATTCTAGGAGTTGCACTGCTAGAGCAGGAGGTCGTGACAATAAAATCCATTTAGTTTCACAGGACTCTGGCTTTGTTTTGATTTAAACTCAAGGACTGGAATAAGCTTATTACAAAAATAGAAGCATTAGTATCAAGGCTTGATTAGAGAAAGTCTCTTATCTCCTCCACATGTGTGAGAGGCTGTCTGGTGTGCCTCACCTTTGCTCAGGCAGAGGAAGATTAGTTCCTTCCTGCTGGAGAACTGAGTTCTCACATCCTCTGACTCCTGCCCATCTCTGCAGCCAATTGTGCATGTAAAGGAAGACTCCTCCTAAGAATATTACCATAGAGGGGAGGCAGGCATCCCTGAGAGACGTTTGCTGACATAATATCCAGAATTTACCACTTTGACTTTGTAAGTACGGTTCTTTCCTACACATTTAGCAGGAAGCACAACAGTGCTTATACTATAGCAGAGACCATACAGTGCTTATATGTTAATTATAGTTTAGGAGCAATCATCATTATGAAATCTTATGGTTGCAGTACAGCTGCATTACAAGGCATATTATTTCTTGAATCAGAACCTTTTAAGAACTGGTGTTGTTAAGTTAAACATATTTATACATACCTAAACAATGAAATAAAACCATAAACAATGAAATCACAAAGTCAAGCAGAAAGTATCAGAAAATGACTGCATCAACAGAACTATATCGTCTGATACAATTACATATGATTATGTCATAATGCAGATGTTTTGTGGGGCCTCTGTCACCCTACATTCTTCATTTTCCTAGCTTCCATTTGGACACCACCAGGGTTGGATTTACAGATGTACTGAGAGTTTGCAGATGTGGCTAAAACCAATGAAAGCCAAGCCCAGAGGACTATTTAATTCTCAGCATTATTTTAAAATGATATCTCAGGCAGGACGTGGTTGAATAAGCAAGCATATATTTTACCTCAATCTACCCTTGTCTCCTATTTTGGCTTATGAAATATTCAATATTCTTTCTTCAGGATTCTCCACCGTACATCAGACTTCTTTTGCAAGCAGTTATAAGCAGTTAAGCCTCCAGTAGCTCCATGCGTAAACTACACTTAGCAATCTTCGTATCCTTAATACTGTGTCTCTATGCAATCAGACCCTACTGCTTCTTCATTTTCAGTTAATTTCTTCCCCATTCCAGTTAATTCCCATTTCACTTAATTTCTTAATTATCCAATTTCATCAGGATCCTCATCCCCACCTTTCCATTTTGCAATGCAGCTTTTGTTCTCTGCTTTTGCATCTGGTATTTTGCCCCCTCCTCTTCCACCAGATGTGAGCACATGTGTCACAGATGAGAAAAGGACGGGCAGCTTCCCTGCTCTGTGCTTTGACATCCATGTTTATCCTCATCCAGAACAGCAATTTAGATCAAATTCAGTTTATTTATGTAGCTTGAGCCTATGTTTAATCACAATGGAATATTTAGACATATTATCCAATAAAATTGAAGTCTCTGTTGAGCTTGTGCAAACTTCAATTACTTTAACTTCTGCAAAATCTCAGGCTGTGAAAACCACACATTCCTACACAAAAAGGTACTGCTATCAAACTTTAAATTGCAGTTCATGTGCTTGGAAACTGCAGATATTTTGCCAGTTTACCGGAATTATTTTTTGTTTGTTGTAATTTATTTCCCAAGATTGACCCTAATAACTAGTATTTAACATTTAGCCAAGCTTTAATCTCGTCTTTTCATTACAAAGAGATGAAGGTTTGGTTATCTTTCAGAAGAGCCACTGAATCAGCTCTGCCCATGGAGATTTCCAGATTTCTAGATTTTAAACTTATATTGTTTAGGCTACAGTACATCAGATTAAAAGCTATATTTGGTGACCACCATTACCCTACTTTAAAAATACATATATAAAACCAGAATTCTTCTAAAAATTAATTTCTATTTAAAACATATTCTGTTTTTCATAATGTCTTTGCCATAGCACTGCAATTAGAGTCAAGTTAATTCAGCTCAAAGATTTCAGAATATTAGAACTGAGGAGAGTACATAATGCAATTTATTCTCTAATGATATTGTGTAAAGTCAAACCACTTGCAGCAAGCCTTGAAATACGTGGTCTTAAATGAATAAGGAGGCATAAGTTAATTAAACACTAGAATGTCAAGGCTTTAATGACTTCCTGTACTGGGGAACAAAGAATAACTGAAACCTTTACATACCTGATGAGAGCAACACTCATATGCCAGTGATATTATTATAATTTAGTTGCTGAAGATGTGCTACACTTGAAATAAAATTTCAGACCAACATCTCTGTTACTTTGGCAGTCATCAAATAGTGCATTGCACATATAGGTTTTAAAATTTGCTCTGTATGTCTTCATATTTACTGAAACATCCACATAACAAATTACGTTACAGCACCAGATGCCTTTCGCCAGCTGTGAGCCAAAGGAGAGCAGTGGTGGGTGAACTAGCACAGAGAGAGCTTTGACTGCAATTGGTGAAATGCTAACTCCCCATGCAGCCTGCAAGGAAGACTGGCAACTCTTCTCAGTTGGCTAGAATGGCTGCATATCCCAGAACCTCTGTCTGGAACAGTTATCTCATCCCAAGTACCTGCAACCCAGCTTCTCTTCACAGCCTGATGCACTGTCTGCAATCTCCACTTTCCACCATGTCAACGCTTTTACCTGTTGTACTGAGGATAGGTTAAGAACAGGAATTCTTACCCTTCCAATACCTCTTTCACTGATAAAAATCTCTTGCTGCCTAGGTGAATGAACTATACTCTTCATGTCAAACATTCAGTCTTGAGGGAGAATTGACAGCAATAGAGACAGCACTATTTTCAATCTGAGGCACTCCGGTGCTTCTCAATGGAAAACTGCACACTAGACCAACATGGCCATTTACTTCGATACATTCCAATTCAGTTTAAATTAAACACATCAAGTCTACCAGGAGGGTTGACATCCCTGGGGGAATAAGAACAGTCGTCCCCTTCTTCTACAGCTCAAGTGGGACATAGGACAACCAGTTCACTTTGGTAGTATAGCAGGATGAGCCCACATCTCTACCAGATTTCTCTAAGTGTGATGAGAATCAGTAGTTGGCTGGCAGTATGTTTACGGTCCTTCTGTTTGGTTTCTTTCCACTTCCAAAAAAGTTTTCTTGTTTTTGTAATCAGCAACAGCTGATTATCAAATGCTTCTTCTACACTACAGAAAGTCCGGATTACTAAGCTGCATATTCATTCTTATTTTCTCAGTTTATGAAAAAACACTGCACTGTACAGAGGCAATACATTTTGCATTGGTAAAACCAACCTCAGAAATATTATATTGTTAGCCAACAACATACAAACCTCAAAAGGTGGGACAATCAGTTCATATTTCTCCTCCCTCTAGAGAATATGAGAACAGCACTAACAGGAAACACCAATGGCCATCAAATTCCAAATTTCTGCTAGTTCAACTGTTATGAAACTTCTCTAAATGAAGCCTAGTTACCTCAGGCAAGGAGAAGGAATTGCCCTGAGCTCCCTCAAGACTTAAAACCTAATTGCTAAGGCAGTTAAAAGAGAAAAAAGTTGATAGAAATCTTCCTCCTTTAGAATATTTCAATCCCTTTCCATTCTTATGTGCCTATAGAAAAAAAATTTCAATAAAAACTTGTGTCAAAGAAAATAACACTCTAATTTTTTTCACTTTGTAAGTCTTTGACCCTACATAAGGCATCACAGCATTTACAATTTGTAGTTTTGTCAGTGAGCTACAAAGCCACTGCAGACTGATCAGTGTAATCAAGGACAGCTGTAACTGTGCTGACAGGTTTTGACCAGCAGCAAAAAGGGCTAGGCTAAAATTTAAGAGACTGCAAAAAAAAAAAAAAAAAAGCCTTTGTCTTGAGCCTCTCAGTCAAAATTAAGCCTGATGTTTAATTAATTAATTTTCATCATTTGCAAATATGAATTAATTGCCTTCACAGTGTTTCACTGAAGGAAGAAAAAACAACATAGTAGATAAATAGAGGAGCACTGCCTGGTTTCTTAGTGTAACTAAAACTATTTACAGTCTTTACCTCTGCTGAGGCCAGAGGATTGCTTTTTCTTGGGCAATTCTTACATTAAGCTAAGGGCTGTCAGGTCTTGCCTGGAACCAGAGCTTAACTGAGGCTGCCACTGAACTTGCAGTGAGCTGCCTCAGTGCTCCTATCTGCTTTAGTCTCTCCTAATTGTCTCTCTCAAGTGACCTCCTTCCTCACTGGTTCTCATGCTTTAGCTCTAAGTCGTGCACCGTCACTGTTCTCCAGCACAGAGATCTGAATTAACATTTATTTACAAGAGTTTAACATAGTCTGGAAATGTTTCCTACCCTTCTCCAGTGTTGCAGGCTGGAACATTTACATTTCTATAGTGGTCTCCTTTTGCTATAGCCAGTAGAGCCACTGACTACGTCCACAGAAGTTCATTCCCACGAAAGTTACAGCACAAAGCTCTGTGTAGCCTCCATCGCATCATTGCATAAAACATTCCCAAATGTTATTTTTAAATTTTAGTTAATAAGAGTGAGAGATTAAACCTTATCCCTACAACATAAGTTCAGCCTCTTTTATAACAGCATGATGAAGAGCTGGAGACCAAAACCACAAGCCTACACTGTCTATGCCCAGTACGAGAGTTCAATAAAGTCAAAGAAATATCTTTAAAGGCAGCATTAAATATAAAAATTCTCAGGAGGAAAAGAGTGCCCAACAACAACAACAAAAGAGGTTCTATATTCAGCATATCATCACTATCCTTTGTGTGTTTCCAGTCCTAGGATAATTTCTGACAGTAAAATTCCTTCCTCAACCTTTCAGTTTCTAGTAGTTGTAATAGCAAGGAGATGCCATGCAGTGCCGATGCATGCAAAAAAGAAATTGTTCCGCTCTTCTGTGTAGACTCATTCTTTATGGTAAGGCCAGACTACAGCTTCCTTTTAATCTCTGAGTCAACACTGTGTTGCCCACAAGAGAAAAAAAAAAACACAAATAACTTAGTTTCAACACTGAATTTGATATCTAGGATGTCAAATCCACTCTTTTTCTTTGTAAGGTATTACCAGTATCTTATGATCTCAGCGGTAACATAAGGGTTTGGATTCCCCATCATCAGTCTCTTTTGTAACAGAAAAGTATAACAAATTCCATATGCAAGCGAAGATCATGTTGAGCTGCTTTCGATGTATCACAAAATCATAATTATAGACTCATGGAATGGCTTGGATTGGAAAGGACCTCAAAGATCATCCATTTCCAACCCCCCTGCTACAGGCAGAGCTGCCCACCACTAAGTGAAGTTGCTCTGTATTCTTCTAAGAACCAGTAAAAATGGTCCCTGACAAAATAATCTGGAAAAACCTATTATCTTCTGATATGTACAATCCAAACATAACATTGGCTTAGATTACTCTGACGATGAAAATTAAGACCTTACCGAACATTAACTTACTCTCAAACTTCATTTGTGCTAGTAAACAAGAAAACCCCATGAAGTGTAGTGATAGAAGATAAAGAGAACAATCTTTTTCTTCCACTTCCATAGTTATTTCATATATTTAAATTCTGCCAGTCAACCTAAGAAGAAGACATCCAGTAAAAAACAAGAAGTATTGCCATGCATGCTTATAACACAAAGACAGAAAACTGTCTTCAGTACTTTTTGATTGGTCAAGCCCAAATCCAGCCAGGTCAAATTTTTAAATGCTGCCTTATTTTCTCTGAATTCCAGTTCAGAAGTCAACTTCACTGTATTGCAGTCTCTTATCTTCTGCTGTCACTGGATACAGATCAGCACCATGTCAGATTCCCTATCAGAATTTGTAGGAGCAGCCCAGTGGGGATAAGAACTACTGATGTTTGAAGCGAGGTGTCAGTTATCTGTTTTACAGTGCATAGTCAGTCTTACTCATCAGTAAAAAACCATATTCCCCAAAACACTGAAAATATTTGCTGAATAAACACTGGAAGAAAGGGAAGTTGTGCATTTGACAGTGATTTTAATTAAGACAGGCTCAGTAAAACTAAGGATTTTTACTGTATGACTACCAGTATTTAAGAAGCTGTAAATAGGTCTTCCATTCTGCACCTTCATTCTGTATTTTACTGCAGACAAATATGACAGGATCATGCACTTTGTAGGATACTCAAACTGTTCTGAAGCACAGAAAACTGACACTGATAACCATAGTAATTCCTAAAGAATATTTTGGAGCAACAGATTACAAGACATCCTATAAAAATGAGGAAGGGATTTTGTATCAGCTGTAGAACAGTATTAGTAATGATCATATGAACAGAAAGCTGATAGGCAAGGCTTTTTGTCTTAGCTTAATGTGATCAAAAATCAAACTATCCTTCAATTTGGAAGGAAAATATCTCTTATGAGATCTAAGTACTAGAGTCCAATCAAAAACCGTGCCTTGCACTGTGTACAGTAACAGTCACTAAAATGAATGAATATACAATAATGCATTAGTGACTGAGTGTACATCTCCAAACGGTGATTAAAGTATACATTATATTCAGTCAACAGGTTTGAGAGATACTGGAAGACACCACTGATTGACAGAAGTGTTTTGGTCAATGGAGCCTGATCATGTTTTAGTAATTATGTACTGAAGTTTGGTCTGCTGTAGTTCATTCTGAAAATAAATTTTCTCTCTTTCAGGAGAATATTTTATTAAGTCAGAGAGCATATTGGCCAAGTATAAGGCTGAATAAATGGCCAACATTTAAAAAATATGTATTTTCCTCAAACGCTGCAAAGCAGTTTGCTGTTTTTTGTTGGTGGTGGTGGTGGTTCACAATCTGCTCTCTTTTAAAGAGAGAAACAACACCAACAAAAAGATCAATTCTGAAAATTGGCCAAATCTGGTTATAGAGAGTTCAGGAGTTTTAATCCCTTTTAATACTCCTTTTTTTTTATTATTTGTATAAGAGAATTTCTTTGGGTATATCATACCAATCAATTTGTCCAATGCAGAATTGACAACAGCACAGAGGATGCATACGTGTGCTTGGATTTCTTTCCTCTCATCCTGAATATCTCTCAACATCCTCCTGCCTATCTGGTCTCAGGATGTTATAACTCTTCCACCTTATGTAAGACCTCAGTGCAGTCTCACAGCTACTCTTCACAGTAGTTCTTGGGCATTCCACTACCTGATATGGTTTTGTGCTCCCAGTGCTCATGCTAAGTAGCTACACTTTTGAAAATGGATGACTGAAGTACTAAAGACTCACTGACTCTACCAGACTTACACAGTAATCTAGTGGAAGACACGAACACACTCTAAAGATCACCTTTTCTAGCATGCCATCTATAATTTACACAGTTGCATCCTTTATCTCTTTCTCACCCATCTTCTGCCTTCCTTCTTCATTTTGTCTTCCAAGCATTTGAAGAAGTTCTCAGGAAATCTCATGGAAAATTCCTTTTTACCTCTTTCAAATCCCTTCAGGGCTTATCTCATTGCCAAGAGCACCTCCACCGCTGCAAAACTGTATTAAGCCAGTAACAACCCTGAGCTTCTTCCTTTTTAGAAAAAAACTATCCATGAGTTCAACACTGAAAATAAAGTAACAACAATAATTTTGGATGGCAAAGTGGAAGTTTTTGATCAGCTGCAGTGCTTTTATTCACAGGTCGGTTTGGTTTCACATCAGCAATAATGGAAGTGATGTTATTTTATGTTTTCCAATAGCATCTTTATGACATTATGTTACTTTTCATTTTCAGATTATGCTAGTGATGATAAAACATAAATCAAGCCAAAGCAGGGAGAAGACTTGATTGAAAGATAATTTCCCTTTCAGTGAAGGAGCGACCTATCAAAAAAGTTCAGAAGCTGTGTTGGAAAACCATTCATTTACTTTATAAGATGACAAATAAACTTTCAACTTTGACCTGTTGCCAGTATCTCTGTTCCTCTTGTTCAGTTTCTGCAGAAACCAGAGCATAATGCATGTGCTATCTATGCAGACTGAATAGAACAGCTCTCTAATATCAAAGCTGAGTTTTATTTTCTGCCCCATACTTTCATGATATCTGGGGCTGGATATTAAAAAAAATCATTTGGGGATGCTTATTTCTTAACACGCACGCTGTCAAATTTCCTTTGCAGTCTGGATTATTGATCACTAGTAATAAAATGTTTGAAACACTTAGGAGTTTCCACAGTAATTGAAACCACTCTTCCATGTTTCAGTATTGTAGATGTGTGTAAACTCTACACACCTTATACTTCCCCACAAAATCCTTGAAATCCATATGGATATAATCTTTGCAAGACTTAGATCTTTAATGAAAAAAGGCAAAACATGGAACATCACACAACAGGTATCTGAGCTAAGTAATGTCAGCCTTACAGGCACAATAGCTAAAATGCAATTATTCCTTTCCCATTCTTCACCCTTTTTACTCATTTTATCATGGAAAAGTAGAACGGTCCTCTGTTTCTATAATAAATATAAGTCAGTAGTGCTATGCTACAGGTGTGAATACTGCAGCTGATACTGGTCAACATTTTCACTAGCCACCTGGATGATGGGACCAAGAGCACCCTCAGCAAGTTTTTAGATGATACAAAACTGAGAGGGATGACTGATAAACCAGATGATTGTACTGCCTTTCAGGGGCATTTCTGCCAGCTGGAAAAATGAGCAGAGAGGAAAAAAGTGAATCCAAAGTCATTTACCTGAAGAAGAATAACCCATGCTCTGATACAGGCTGGGAACCAACAGTCCAGAAACTAGGTTTTCAGAGAAGGATCAGAGACTTTCTGGTTCATAAAAACTTGAACATACAGTGTGTCCCTGTGGCAAGGAAAGCCAACATCATCCTTAGTTGCTCTAAGACAAGCATTACCAGGAGGTTGAGAGAAGTGGTTCTTCACCTCTACTAGGCCCAGGAGACACGCTGACAGTGCTGGGTCGAGTTTTGCCCTTTACAACACAAGAGAATCTCAGACTTTCTGCAGCAAGTCCACCAAAGGGCAATGAGGATGCTGAAGGACTTGGAGCATCTGTCATATGAAGAGAGGCTGAGACAGCCTGGGTTGTCACCTAGAGAAGAACAGAATTGGAGGGGGTCTTATCTGTATGTATAAAAACCTGATGGAGAGCAGTAAAGAAAATAAAGCCAGATTTTTCTCGGTGGTACAGTGACAGGATGAAAGACAATGGGTACAGACTGAAATAAAGAAAATTCCCTTCAAACATAAGAAAATACCTTCTTATTGTGAGAGTGGCTGAACACTGGAACAGATCGTTCCTGACAAGTTGTCAGCACTTGGTCTGAGCTCTACACAAGTTTTATACATTTATACAGAACTTCAGAATACTTCATTTATTGATGTCAGTGTTTCATTCTGTTGTGTCCAGTGCAGCCAGCTGAATTAGTGCTTTCTACTGCCTATAATTTATTTTAACTTACACCCACTAGTGCAATAAAATGCATTTGTTTTCTAGTTTATAATCATTAGACAATTCTTTTCTTCTCACAATATCACCCCAAACTTCACAAAATATTGCTTTTCTTGTAATGAATGAAAATTCATTTTTCATTTTAAAAACTCTGTAAGAGAGGTTATGTATAGAAAACTTGAACAAATGACTAGAGCATTCCAATGATGATGATGATGTTACCAAAACCATTATTTTCTGGTCACCTATATGAGATGCCCAGAAATCTTGAATGACCAATGTTAAATACTACAACCACACACATTGCACAAAATTTCCTCCCTAATCTTTCTATGGACCTATACAATTAAAAGTATAATTTCTGAGCTATTCATTTGATCATTTAGGGATCTGCAAGCTTACAGCCATGGAGTACAGCATAGCTCACAGCATACTTTCTAGAAGTTTTTAATTCTTATACTTTCCTGTGTATAAAATAATACATTTTTCCAGTCAAGGAGTCAGAAAAGCATTCTTGAAAGTTTCATATAAGGTAGTTAGATAAACATATGGCAAACATTTTTTGGACTCTTCTGAATTGTAAAATAATTGTTCAGAATAAGTTTAAGGAGTTTTTCTTATCACTAACAACGACAAACTTCTGAATCCTAGACCAGCCTATTCCTAGTCAAGGATTATATTTATATATGGTGACACAATGTTCAAGATTAGGTATCCAAAGTTAGAATTCCTTGTCTGTGCTATATGGAATAAAAGAAGAATGTGCTGATTTTAGACTGCACTTGTTCTAAGCTGTGAGCAAAAGAGATAAGTGCAAAAATGCAGGTGGGGGGCAGGGGGAAAGAGGAATGAAAAACATGAAAGATGAATTTAGAGCTATTTATGGGAAATCAGCATCATAGAATTGATGAATTCTGGTTAGGTGAAAGAAGCAGCTATCCAAAATGACTTATCTGCATAAAACTCAGGAAAACACTGAGAAGCATATTGAACTGTTAAGTTGCATTGAAGTTAAGTGAAGTCAGTTATGTAAAAATAAAATAATGACAACTCCAAACAACAGGTTGGTTGTGACTTCTGAATAGATAAAAAGCTCACTGGATTATTCAAGACTGAAACATAATGAAAATAGGTTGCAAGAGTATAGTTCTTTGAAATAAATTAATAGTACTACTAAGATTGTTATCACAATCGTGTGTAGACAGATGAAAGTTGGAGAAGAAATAGAAATATAACAGAATGAAGTTCTTGTGGCTTTTTCGTAAATATTGCAAAAAATGGATTTCTGTTTGACCAGTACTAGGTTAATGACCAGTAAGAAGAAAAGTTCCTAGGCAATGAAACACTATTGTCTGTGTTATTCTAATTACATCATAGCTTGGCATATATAGCTTTGACTCAAGATAACTAGCACTTCCTAAATAATTCCTGAGCACAGTTTAAGAATTCATAGGAACACAGACACGTTCTCAGAAGAAAATTTTCATATACTCTTACTAGCCAGAAAGCTAACAGAGATTATCGATATGAGTACAAGTTATTTTGTGCCATTTAGTCCCAATACTAGAGACGTAAATTTACTAGTAAACAGGCAGTCCAATTTGCAAAAGTAGTCTGCAGGCTCAACCCCAGGAGTAGTTTTTCTTATTACTTCAGCGCATTCTGGAAACAGTGAGCTGAGGTGGTCCAGATCAGAAAAAATAAAATAAATAAAATAAAATAAAATAAATGAACTTTTTTTTTTTTGCTTATATATGAGGGATGGAATTTATGTCATGGAAAGAGTAATGTATAATGCATTTTTAGATATGTTGTAGAAAAAACTGGTTCAGTCAAGTAAGTTTGTCAAAATAGGATTCTTAACTACAAAAATGCAGTGTTTAAACCATGCTCAACATTGGAGAAAAAAACCTTGTCCTAAAAAGGGCTCCCTGAGGGTCAGAACATTTTGTTTCATAAAAAGGCATGATGAGCATGAAAGCACAGGTTACACTGTTCTGCAACCATCAGCCAACAGAACTATCAGTTCTGTTTGAAGCTACTGGGTAACTGTCCTCGAACAGCCAGAGCCAGCAGTGCAGATCTGAATGGCAACAGGATTGGCAGGCACATGGACACTTTCTATCTCAAGTATTTCACAATTAAAACTAATAGATCATCTTTGTTTGAAAAAGACTCATATTTGCACCATACTGAGCACAGTGTTGACATTCGAATAATTAATAACTATCCATACCATTTTATAAACTGAAGTGCACCACACTTGTTTTATACAGAGATCATTTCATCTATCACTGACTGAAGGCACCTCAGGAAAGTCCCTGGGAAGTGTTATGCAACATAGTATTACATAAACACTTTCAGCCAAGCGGCAAACAAAAGTAATCTCCTTCCTGAATTGAAATTAAAGGGAAAATTTTGTGAAGGGAAAATGAAATTTTCCCCATGGCAATTTGACAGCAGATCTAATATGAACTGTTATCGCTTGGAGAAAAATAGGAAACTCTCTTTCTGACATCATGTATTTAGTGTAATAAATCAGTACATTGCTCTGATAAATAGTAATATAGCTTTTGAAACTAGTCTATTTCTCCCAAAACCTAATGAGGACGTGTTACCTACAGAAAAATGCAATAACTAGACATTCTGCAGTCTTGGCAAACTCTGACTGCTGGATTTGACTTTGCTTATCCTGCATTAGACAGGTAACTGTAAACAAATTATCACCACTGTCCAATAATAGAAAAATATTATGAAGCTTTTGGAAAAATATTTCCTTATTTGAAGCAACTGATTTGATAAAGTACCTCATATGTAACCTTATACTCCGTCATAAGTTTATTACTGCATTATATATGAGGGGTTACTAAGAGGTGGGAACCAAAGACCTACTGGAAAAATTATGTTACAGGAAAGAAGGCACTTTGCTTTCCTCACAGCAGCCTCATTTGATGTGGTACAAGATTTTATATGATATATAATTACCTTCATGCAGGACATAGAATATTCCCAATATTTTTCTCTGGGAAGATGCATCTACGAATAGTTCCATCTCAACGAGCTGGAGTGGAAGCTCATGAAGCCTAGCATGGATCTGCCAGACTTCAGACAATCAGCAATTTTCTCTTGTTTCTGGTTCCTGAACTTGTTTAAAAACATTGCTATTTTTTCACATCTGGTAAGTGTAGTAATAGATTTTACCAGCAAACTACAGGCCAAATTGGATGCTGAAGGAATCTGGGATGGTCACTGTGTCCCAGGAGCTCTTTGATAAGCAGCTCCTCCTTGAAGGCAGAGAATGCCAAGGCCAAAGGCACTGCTAAACTAAGGAGACATACTGTTCCCTGACAAGACTGTTGATGCCTCCAGAAAGCAAACACAGACAGAAAATAACTGTCATGCTTTTTGTATGAGTGGTTCTCCAGAAAAGTCTGCTGTTGGATGACTGTGTGCTACCTCATTTAAGTACTGGGGACTGGATTGAATTTTCAATGACAGTAGCAATGAGCACTTCTGAAAATGATCTCCCTCCATAGTCATATAACTGTCTGAAATACTTACAACTGCATTCAGATTATCAAAGCAACCCCAGGAAAGTTGCCCTGAAAATAAAAGGATTCTATCTGCTATGTGTGCTACACTGGATGAGAATTTATTCTTTCTGTTCCTTCATTAGCTTCACTAATTTGCCCTGCTTTCCTTCTTCTTTAAGACAAAATTATATTCAACATTAATAAAACTTTCCATGCAATTCCTACCTCCTATTTGGCCTCCTGTTTTGCAGGTTTTGCAGTTTTGAAGGCAATTCACTACAACAGCTATTTATGTTAATTTTAGAATTTGATATAGTCTCAGTGTAGCAAGCTCTGGAGGCAGCTATTGCGCACTACCACTATATCTCAGGATAAGGTTCGGCTATTCTTGGGACTGTTGAGATGGCTGCAGGAATGCTAATAACTTCCCAGAAATTATTAGCAACACAGTGTGTCGAAGTTAAAAGGCAACTTCTCCCACGAAGGAACTTTCTTTACTCAGAAACACCTTAGTTCACAATACTATTGAGAGAAAGGAAAAAAAAGAAAAAAAAAAAAAAGAGAAAGTATCCCAAACAGCAAAAAAGAATAGATAATATAATAATGACAGTTCCTGTTTTGTTGGTCCACTATCAATCATTACAATCCATCATCAGTATCTTCTGTCTGCCAGACTGTGAATTCCTATTCTGTATCTTTTAATGTATCAAGCCTCGTTATAATCCTCTTGACAGCACAAAAGCAAGAGCTAGTCTTATTAGCTGCCAGAAATAAAAGATTTTTTAGCAGACAAGAGACTCTTTAAAAATACACTTCTTCAGGGAAATTCATCAGAAATGAGAGCAATAACAGAGTAATCCTTCAGGTGTTAAAGAATGAAATATATACTATTCAGACAGCTTTGCAAAAATCCGTGTGGAAGACTGAAACATCACACTATGTGGTCAACTTCTGACAAGTTGTCAGGGCTACCCCTGCAGTGTTCTTATGTAACAGTCCTAGACTGAATATCTTTTGGTTCAACCACAAGTTCTAGCTAAAATTCTGAAGCTCCTTGATTTCAGGGGAAGATCAAAAATTCAAACTGCCATTTGGATAGAGAAATCAGATTAACTTTTTGAGACTCCCCATTATTACAAACTTTCTGAAAGCATTAGCATGTCTTGTATATGTTTGCATCCATACAAGAACACCTGGGATGTGCATTTAGGAGTTTAATAATTATTGTGACACATGTTATGAATTTTCATCAGTAGAATCAAATGTGTTCCAGAGTTATTGGGTTTTATCTATAGCAGCATTTTCTAATAAATTAGGTCTCTTTAGAACTAGATTTGATATTTTGAGATGTCACCATCATGATGGAACTGGATCTGATATTTTGAGGTGTCACCACCATGACATTTCCATCAAACAAAAGAACACACGTTATTATCACCTTACAATTCTCATGCCACCTGTTAGAAAGCCATGTCCCAGTAGCAATGCATAATTGATGCCTGCCCTGAAACATAATTTTTAATTTTCTGACCTGATGGCTATGCTTATCATGTCCCATTCCTAAGGCACCAAGTAGCTGACAGCATCTTCAGATATTAGCTATTGTGTAATCCTTGAAAACATTGCGGGAAATCTGCAAGGATAACAGGAATATTTGCATGTCAGCTATCAGACAAGAAAGAGAAACTAGGGCTCCTTTAAGAGAAGATCTTTATTCACTCTACTAGAAGATCTTTATTCACTCTACTAGATACCTCTTTCAGAAAGACCTGCCAGCTACTGATGAGAAGGACTGGCGGAGAGGTGCACATCTCTTTTTTTTGCACAACAGCCTTCTTGCTGCCAGGGGAAATGAGAAGTGAAAAGTCCATGATTTAGTGTAAGCACTTCTCTGCAAAAATTAAAACATTGGTGTTTTATCGATATTTCTTATCCTAAATCTAAAACACAGCATAAAAGCAACTACTAGGAAGAAAATTAATTCTACCTTAGCTGAAATCAGTGAAGTTACCAGAGAAATAGCAGTGAAAAGAAGGATACTACATGGAATACACAAACTCATAGTTCAAATTTCCACTACATTCCATTTTAAGAGAATCTACATTTGCAATGGCTTGACAGTGAGACAATAAAAAACAACAGTCCTGCTGGCATGGCACTCAGTGTACATATTCTTCAAGAGGACAACTTCTTTGCTTCTCCAGTCCTCATGCTATCAGTACTACTTATAGAACTAATGGGGATAAAACTGTGATCTTCTGTTTCAAAGAAGGCATCAGTAAACCTTGATCATCCTCTCTTCCAAATAACTATTCATTAATCTGCATACTAATTTAATTCAAGGGCTTTAGTTCAACAAGCATTTGACACAGTCATGAGAAAAATTGAATTTCAACTAATTTATCAAGTAACGTCTCAGAAGGAACAACTAACTCTGAAGGGCCACTGGCAACTTTATTTAAAATCTTACATTTGGGAAGAAAAGCATAAACAAAGTTTGCATTGCTTCAATGTGCTAAATAAAAATGTGCTAAAAATTTCCTTCAGAATAAGTTAGTCTTTACTTCTACAAAAACATATATGGATATGACGTATTTTTGGACTTGAAGGTAAGATGGCGTGGATGATTCTATACGCATTTAGAAAGGAAGATAAATACGACCTTCAAGTGGGTTAAAACTGAATGTTACATAGAACAAATAATTTCCAAAGCATTTAGTTCCAGGTACGCACAGCATCCCCAGCCATGAAAGTAATGCCTCCTATTTATTCTTGTGAAAATTACAGGAGATACAAAGAACACAATAACACTGTTAGACAGAGCAAACTCTGCTAGCTACACGTGTATATGGAAGAGTTTGTTGTCTACTGTTCTGAACACCAAATATGTTTAAGGAATAGAGCAACAAA
>JAOWBP010002559.1:43153778-43196963 GCA_028571105.1 Tragopan temminckii | reverse complement strand
TAGCTACACGTGTATATGGAAGAGTTTGTTGTCTACTGTTCTGAACACCAAATATGTTTAAGGAATAGAGCAACAAAGGCAGATTATTTTCTGTCAGAAATTCTGCTAGAATTTCTAGAACAATTACTGTGCTCTGTATTTTTAGCAGTATTTGCCCCAAATAAGTTTTTGGACTGTCATTGCTACTAAGTTGGACTGAGCTCTCTCTGGTATATTAGCAATCAGGCTAGCACCTATGTCATTTACTTTGGGGAACAATTAAAAGTAAAAATAAACCCACTCAGCTGAAATAATGTAACCTCCTATAATGTATACTTCTGGGGGTTCTGGGCAAATCTTGATGGGCTAGTGTCCCTACAAAAATCTGCTTGTTCTTCATATTCCCTTCAAAGAGAAAAGCAGGTTGCTCAAAGTAAGTCTCTAAAAACAATTGCTATAACATGTCTTGGACTGAAACATATGCCCTGAAACAAACAATATTTCCTCTATTATTCAAGAAAGTAGACATCATTTTGGAATTTTTATCAAGAAATGCAAATATTATGTCTAAATCACAAGTAATTCTTCTCATCTTTATTTCATGATAATACTTCATACTTTTTGAACTTTTGCTGAAGATTAGGAAAGAGAAATTAGAAAAATTGTTTGAAAAAAAAAGAAAGCACTCTAGGAAGTTGCATACATTCTCTGTCTTTAGAAAGAAGACAAGATGTTTATGGTTTCAAAGGCGTATTTTCTCACATTACCTAACGTGATATAAGGCTATAAATGTCCCTCTTGAAGAGTCTGATAAAATACACATTTTCAAGTGAGACAAATTTAACAACACACAGCAAATATAGTTAGCAAGAAGCTGGCTAAATAGAGCTTAACAGGAATATGTCTTTCTGAAAATCAATTTGGCATCTGGAGTCTGATTTTCTGTCTTGCCTTTCCTACATGTTCCTGAATCAGTTTTAGGAGAAATAACCACAGAAGAAAAATTGGTAACATATTGGAAAGATGCTGGTTACAGATGGCATAAAGAACACTGTCTTGTTGAAAATCCATAAAGACTCAAAGCAACAGACAGAAAGAATGGGATACAAAAATAGTTCATAAATTCTAAAAGCTTAGTAATTTTATTTCCAGAGCTAAACAATGCACTTGAAATTTAAAGATTGAGATTGCTAAAACATTCGTGTTCTTAGCAGTGCAGACACAAAGTTAAGTAATTTTTGCTCTAAGCTAGAGTCAATGGCTTCAACAGAACAGCATTATATCTTCCATTTTTTAATAATGTTTCAGCTTGACACATTTCTGTGTTGCTCTTGATAAAGGTTACGTCTATGTTTCTCAAAAGTCATTATATATAGGTTTGTGGGTTTTTTGTTCTTTTTTTTTAAGTAGAAAAGATGACATTTACTGGAACACAAAATCTAACCTACAGGAGTGTCCAAAATTGCCCATCTTTCCGTATAGCAGAGGCCTCCTCACAAGCACACTCGTTAACAACATTCACTTTCTGTACATGCTGTTGTCTCCACAAAGGTGTTTAGATGCTGATACTAAAGTGAAATGAATGAAGGCTGTGGGAATCAGTGTGTAGGTGTGCAATAGCCAGGCTGCTGAAAGTTGAGCGTGACTGATGTGCAGATAGCAGGCTATGTGTGGGGAATGATAAACACAGTGGGAGAAAATATTAGCGCACACGTGAAAGGGAACTTGCTATATATTGCCTGAATTTGCAGCACACCCCCTCTGTCAAGGTTATCTCCCCCCCTCTTCTCCCCATATTTGATTATGCTTGACAGCGTGATGAACACTGCAGCCAGATGAGACATTTATTTTCTTGAACTATCCCAGAAGACTAAAACAGAATAATCCCCTAGCCAAGCTACAATTTAGATCTTCAGGATACAAGCTGGGCCTTTTTTATTTCTTGTTTTAAAATGCAGTTTCAGAACTGCTGAGGTCATTTTTAGACTGAGGTCAAATTCAGTAAACATCTTTAGTCAGATCTTCAACTTTTAAGGGATGACTTTATATTTTGTCTAAAAGTCCTGCTGCACCAAAAGAAAGCTATTAGCAGGACTAATTCTTCATCGCACATCTATTCCTAACAGCGCTGGGCACAAGGAGCATATGACTTTCCCCATAGCTATCCAAAAGACCTGCAGAAGAACTACAGGCCAAGCAGAAGCCCTGACTGCTGAGATGATGCCCTTCTTGCCACAGGGGACACCCTGTGGCTTCTTGTTCCCCAAGGAGCTCTGCTTCAGGCAGGCTTCCTCTATAGGTCTTGAGTTAATAAGGGAACTTCAGTTCTTGCTTGCTTTCTCTCTCCTCATTAAATTCTGGGAGCTGTGAAGTTTTACATTCATTAGACTGTCAGAGAAGGTTTTTGAAGACCATTATCAAACTCCTTCAGTAATGTCATGGTTGAGCAACAGAAAATGCTCCCCACATGCAAAGGCTGAGTAAGATTCCTCCTCCAAACTCTCTGCTTATATCAATCACTCCATGAAAGGAGGATGAGCAAAACCCATTAAAGACATTAAATTCATCATAAAGATTGGTCATTCTAATGAAAAAACTATATTTAAACACAAATGACCATGCCACTTAAGCGCTCATAACATTTTTTCCCTTCACATAGCAAAGATTTAAAAAGAAACATTTCTAAGACCTGAACATCACACCTAAAAGCATATAAAGTGTTCCTGAAAAATAGTGCTATGAAAATAAGAATTCCTTTAAAACCATGAGGTACTATTCAGACTCATTATCAATAGTGTTACCGTGACCTTGCTCTTAGCAATAACTCAGTGTGAATAAGTGAATGAAGAACATTAAAAATCAAAATACATGCACATGAGTATGTTTACTCTTAACAATCAAATTCTGAAGAATTTATGACACTCCATAGCAGTCTGAGACAAAACTACTGACTTTCTTAAAGAGAGATGTTTCATTTTGAATTACATATTTTTCTAAGTTCTTAACATTGACCAACTTATATTTAGATTTGAAGTAATTACAGGGATTTAAAACATGACACAGCCAAAAGGTGACACTGAAAGAAGGTGGCACTAAAAAGCATTAAATTTTCCAAGCCTTCTATTATCTCTCAAATATTATGAGTACCTTCATATATGTTACTTGGGATCACCTGTAGATGCATTTTTTTTTTCACAGGCAGTATTTGAAACTACCTAACTGTATTTCTGTGACAGTCCCCACCATCCTCTAGTGATATTCAGTCAAGCTGGAATGTACTGAGATGTTAATACTTCTGTCTGGGGCAAGCAAAATTGCATGATAACCTCATGTTACCCACAACTGAACTTAACAAATGACCAGCTGAACAATTGCCCTCAGTCTTGCCCTAGAGTTTTGTTTTTACCTTTTTCAGCACCAACTTTTATAGATACCTGCATCATTGCACCAATTTTCTCACCCGTCTGTGACCTGCTCCCCTCACTTTGAGGATTAAAATACCCAGTTCAAATCCTGTAAAAAGGAAAGATTAAATATTCCAGTCACATTGCTACTGAAATTCAAAGTTAAGCCTTGACTGCACTTTCTTCTTCTGCTTCTGAGGTTATTGTTAGCAATTATTTTACTGTGAGAAGAGGGAGGTGGAGGAAAAAAATGAGAAGGAATGAGTGGTTAGATAGCTGTGTTCTGCAAGATATACTTAGAATCAATCATATTACAGTTTTCTTAGCCAGGCCAGTGATCATAAATTTTCTATCTTTTCTCAAGCTCTGTGGCTGTGCCAGCCATTCATTCTAAAATGCTTCATGTTTCCTTTTACAGGAATTAACAATAGGATTATGGATTCAGGAAAAAGCTCAAGGAGAGGCAGGGAGTGAAAAGAGTCTTGTTTGGTACAGCACTGAATAGTGTGCAGAAAGAAAAGCATGCCAGGAATCTGGAGAAATGGAGAAAGGCATAGAAGGAAAGCATTTATTTGTAGCTCATAGCAAAAGTTTAGTTTAAATAGACAAAACTTTTGCCTATTCTTGTAACCCTTCCTTTTCTCTATTTTCCCTTTTACAAGGGAAATGGGAATGTAATTTCA
Organism: Tragopan temminckii; assembly: GCA_028571105.1. Taxonomy (NCBI): domain Eukaryota; kingdom Metazoa; phylum Chordata; class Aves; order Galliformes; family Phasianidae; genus Tragopan; species Tragopan temminckii. Next base: position 43,192,897 of record JAOWBP010002559.1, on the reverse strand, counting down.
TTGGCCCAATTTGAAAATGACTACTAATACCTGGAAAAGTATTTTTACATGGAGGAAGAGCTAAAACAAAAAGGGAGATGAACACAGAACTGGGTGATATTTTGTTCCTTTAACCTCTCAGCTATAAGTATGGTGATGGCCAAAGAACTAGCTACAAACAATGTCATGTTTCCTCTCATATCAGCTCCTTGGAAAAAGTCACAATTTCTCAGAAGAAATACTATGTTCTTCTTCACTTGTCCATATGTGTCTTGAAGGTGCTGGTGTATATCTGCCCATTTGTATTTGAATCTCATCAGTCTTCCTGATGGGAAGAATTTGCAAGTCAAAAGATTTTATCATGGAACTATGCTGGAAACACAAACAGGGATAAAGTTAAGGGACCTGGAAGTACAGGAAAAATATTACTGAAGAAGCCATCAGAAGTAATGAGCCTCAACTTTTAGATTGACATCTGTATTTTGCAGATGGATTTCACCAGCTTCACTTAGTTTGAAACGTAATTACTTTTGAGAATATGGATCTATTTTTCTGTCAACATGAAGGTGCTACTGCTCAGAGTTGTCCTCTAGGGTTCTGGGAAAATTTACCTCCTTGAACACCCATGTCTTGCACAATGTTCAATGCTCAAAACTCAATGGGAGCAATAAAAAAACTTCCTGTCAGATTATGAGAAGTAACTAACTGTAAGGGGAATCTTCTGAGCTTAACCGTTTCATTTGCATGTAAGAACTCAATAGCAATAACTTAGGAAAACCAAAGTTATCCTTCCCTCTCCATCATCACCTTTTATTTTTTCAAGTCAGGCTATGCAGGTATGGCTAATCGTTGGCCATCTTCCAAAATGATTCAGAGTGTGGATGAAAACAGCTCATTTGTCTTCACAGGCATTAAAGGTCCAGTCTTTTGGACAGTGCAAATCAGGACAAGCCGAAACCTGAATAGTCAGTGCTACTTCTAGTTGACAAACACATAAGAGACTTCTTCCTGTCTTAAAGCATCCCTGGGCAAAAGACCTTTTAGAGTGAATTTGTTTCTAAATGCAGCATTAATATTTAAAGAATAACTTATTTGCTGCAGTCCAATACTGCAGATACAATTGGTTGCTGAACTATGATATGCATAGTGTTAGTATTTACAACAAAACCTTGACATAATTTAAATGGTGACATCACTAAAACTCCAGAAATGTATATGATTTTAAATATATGGTTACAGAGGGATGATTTTATTGCTATAATTCCATGCCCTTATAATTACAGCGGTTTGCGCACACTCATAAATAAGGTGATAGATTTTTATTTATTTATTTTTAATCTCAGAATATCAAAGGGAAAATATAAAACTTCATTTTCTCACATTTGTTTGATCCTATGCTACTTTCCGACTGGAGCTCTAGAACTCTCATACGATGACCAACTAGAGGCATGGACGGCTGCTGGTACTGCACTGTGGTGGTAATCACAGCCTTTTGGAGGAATTCAATGGATATTCTGAAAGATCTCACATTACTCAATTGTCTGCTTATATTCAACAACACTGACTAAATCACTTTCAATCTCAAAAGCACAAGACTAACAAATTATTTCCTATATATGTGGCATATCATCACCAGCCTTTATGCTATTGAAGTATGTGACTGTACTGAAAAGCACTAATAAGTTGAAAGCGAATGACCCCATGGTAAGTTGTACAGCAATTGCTTGACTATGCTCTGCAAGTGTATGCTCTCATAGCAACACAGACATCATATCATTCTCTGCTGGCTTCATTAAAAAGAAAACGATCCTGTCTTTCAGTTAAAAAAAAAAAAAAAAAAAGAAGAAAAGAAAAAAAAAGAAAAGCTGTAACTGTTGAAGCAGCATGCACCTAATAAGCTACTTCTAAATCTGGCTCTATCATTTCAGCCTGTGGACTAGCAGAACAGAGCTTGCAGAATCCTTCTCAAGTAAGTACTGTTTTCTCCCATCAGCATGTCTCTTGTTCTGTTGTTGTTGTTGTTTTTATTATTAATATTTAGAATGTATAACAGGTAGCAAAGAAATCTTCAGCATGAAATTAGTAGTGCTGCAATATGGCAATTGAATAACTGCTTTAAATATGAATTAACATGCTCTGCTGTTTCATTTGGCAGACATTACTGTCTTTAAAAGGAAATATTTAATACATTAAGGTACAAGACAGCAAATTATAATATGTGGATGAAGCTTCTAGCTGCAGTGTTAGAAATCTAGTGAAATTATTCATAATTGACTGTCATGATAGGGCTTTTTTAAATGAGTTATGCCTCTTTTATTTGCATAATCCACATCATCCACATCATGGAACATGTCTATTTGATCTCATCAGGACTGGAACGTGTATCCTGAATATGCTTCTGCCCATTAAGAATGAAATTTGCAAAATCATTCCTATCTTCACGAAAGGAAAAACTCATATACTAGAGTTATTAGTAAAAGTAAAGCTAATATGTAGACATGAAACCTACTTCAGGTTTGTATTAAATCCTGAAGGAAAATATTTGTGATGGATGACTGTTTAATTATACAGTGTTAATCCATCACTGTTAAACTCAACAGAATATAGATAAAATTATTCTTTGTATAAGAAACAACATACATGCATGTCATTTGCCAAAACAAACAGCATATCCTGTATTATGTTTTCTGCAAGAGTCTTTAAACAGCTCTGATTAACATGTCTCTTCAATGTAATGAAATGGGGTGGGGCTATGGGAGCTGAAGGTTAAAAAACAAGAAACAGCAATCTTTTCTTCATGTATGAATTTCAACTGTTGCAGTAGAAAGGAGTTAGAAACAGGCAATCCACGAGTCTCCCTTTATAGCTAATGTGCAAACACACACATACTCACATGCACACAGGTGTTTTTTTCCCATTTACTTCTAGCTGCTTAGCACCAGTCCCCTTGACATACAACTCTGATTACAAACACGCAGGTGTGCAGCACTTGGCAAAAATAGCTGCATGTGAGACATTACAGCTCTAGTATTAATATCTTAGAAGCTTTCAAGACAGATCCTATACCTTCGAATAACATTGTTTGTCATCATATTTATTGTAGGAGAAAATAAACTGCATAAAATCAAATTGCTTAATTAACTTCCACAGAAATCTGCCTAAATACTTTTCTCCCATTCAAGTTATCCATCTCCCAACATCCCATGAAAACAGAATTCAAGAAATTATCATTCATTTCTCCTAGATATTGTCAAATTATTCATAACAACACATTTTAAAACATACTGCCAAGCCAACTCATTTATATGCAGGAAAGCTTTTTTTAAACAAACTTTTCCAGGACATATTGGGAAATGGAACTGGAACAACCATTTCCTTATTTACTGTATAATAGAAATAGAAAGTCTTTGGCTGATTATGCATACAGAGAGATGAAAGAATGAAAGTAGAAATAACAAAATTACTGCATTACAGTTATGGCAATCAATAATATATACCTCCTTGGCAAGCAACACTAAGCTTTCCTGGGCCAACTCTGAGCAGACTAATAAATTAGAATAAAGGGGTGGTCAAACCTGACACGCCACAGCCCTTCCCAAAGTTACTGTAAAATCTCAGAATGACTATAACATAGACAGCAAATAGTAAGACACAGTACCTTCCTCATAAGACAAAGAGAGTCATTGGTAGGGAGTAACTGCTAACAAGCTTTGATCCATGACTTAGTATCCTGCCGAAAGAGGAAGCCGTCATTGGTAACAGTTTCTGAGACAGACTGGGAGGGTAAGTAGGGGAAAAGGACTGTACTTTTAAGGCCTCTAGGAGGAAACAGGGTCTTCAGGATGAAGGAGAAGGCATTACCTAGATGAAAGGCTCATTTCTTCCTTATGCTTTGTGATTATTTAATTTACCAAAGGAATGATCATAATGAAATCCCACAAATCTACTACAGGAAAACTGTTTTTATGAGAGTCAAAGCCTTCAGGGATTTGAGCCAGTACAAAAAGCTGTACGTTTTTTCAATGTGCTCTTGAACAATTCGGTCTATCACAGAATGTACTAAATCAAATAAGCTCAAGGGGCAGGAAAATAAAAAATAAACTATATAGCATCATCTTACTCCCTTTTCATTTATAAATTTGACAATTTTCATTCCAGTCTCAAACTTTCCTCTATGTTTAATCTTAACTAGTAGAATTCTATATTCTTGCAGATGTAATAAAGATGATGAGGGAAATGATGCTGTGGAAGATGTTTAAATAATTCCAGGAATCATCACGAGGGTGGATTTTGAGCCCCCTGAATTTGCCAGTAAGGCCACAGTGACATCATGACCTTGCAGAGTGTGGATCAAGCGTTAGCTCACTTTACATCAGACTAGGAACAGATTTAAAAGAAAACAAATTGTTATAGAAAATATTATTATTTTGAAAATAAAGCAAAAATCAGTGGATGGGAAGTCCTTCCATTCTATCAGCCAAAAGAAAAAAGAAAAAAAAGAAAAAAAAAAAAGGAAAAATATTTTTCTGACACTCAGTCTTCCTCTCTATTATCCTATATTTTCTTATGTCATTCCCTTCTCTTTGCCAAATAATAATAATTTAAAAATACAGCAAACAAACAAACCACAACAACAAAAAATAATATAGGGTCTGAGAAAAAGTAAGAGAAAAGTTAGAGTAAAATGCGAAAAAAGAAATGCCTAATTTGAAAGCAACATGATAGATGGACAGGTTTAAGAACAGAATAAAAGAATTTGACACTTTCCTAAAAATTAGGATGTGCAAGGAACAGTGGAAGAAACTAAGACTCCTCATCTGTATATTCACAAAAGGATCAATTATTTTGCTGGCTGTTTTCACCAAACAACTACAACGTGAACTGGAGCCAGACTCAAATGCTAGTGCAATGCAGATGACATAGAGCTCTACCCATCCTACAGCACGGCTACAAAGAAGGCACAACGTGTGAAGAGCTCATGGAGCAGCTGGCTAAAGCAGAAGCTGAGCAAGACAAAGGGGATGTTGGCAGAGGACAGAAAGCATTTTGAGGACTCATTCACAGTCCAGGTATGGAGCCTAAGCATTAATCTGATAAATAAACTGTTATTCACAGATGTTATTGTTTTCAATTAGCTCCATCTTTCTTAGCCGAAGACAACAATCTATCATGCAGGTGATACCACAGGCTTTTAGCGCGTAGAAGTGCCAACAAGGAGAAAATGGCACTGTGTATATGGTTTGAAGCTCAGCCTAGCTAGACCACAGATCTATACTATAGATCAGCCTCCATATCATTTTCAAAGCATTCCATTTTCTGAACTGTGGATAAATAAAAGATCAGTTAAAACACTTGAAAAAAGATCACAGTCTGCAGCTTCACTTCACTGGCTTTTCTCAGCAGGAGTAAAATTTGTCTTCATGGGAGACTGAAAGGGAAAAAGTCCCTTGGGAATTAAGGGCAACCAAATGTCTTATCATCTAATGCTGCAAATCTCTGGTACATTTCTTTGAGCAGCTTAAAAAATATACATAACATGTCCACTGTGCACTTTTCTAATGTTAGGGATCAAATGACACAGCAGCCAACAGCTTACAAGTGATATTAATTCAACAGAAATGAAAGATGCTCCGATAGTATGACACCGAACATAGCAATAAGAGCCTGTGTGGAACGGAAAGTCTTTTTCCTTCTGTGGTACTGCCACAAAAATAACTAAACAATTATTTTGTTGAAACATCTTGTGCTTGCATTACCCCCTCTCCCCCCCCCTTCCCATTAATTTTAATTCATTTTTAAGCTGCAAATAGAGCTTGCACGTGAAGAAATGTGGCTGGCTCTGGTTTTACTGCAGCTGGAGTATTTGTCAGAGAACAGTGACTCTATTTTCAGGGTGGTGCAGAAGCTAAGCTAAAAACTTCTTTCTTTCCTCTAATGTTCAACATTTCATACAGGTTTAGCAAAGCTCCGTCTAGAGTGCAGCTATAAATTAAGTGGATTAGACTTGTGACTGTGCACCAGCAAGACGGCATGGCTATATGTTGCATTGTATTTAGTCACTCTGTAGTTGTGAGAGAGATAAATGTTTACCTTAGTCTGGCAAAGAGTTAGATTAATGGAAATTTAGAGGAAATCAGATCCTTTAGATCTTTAGAGATTGATAGCAGAGACTACCCACGATGCACATTCTGGCATAGAAGCACAAATATCTCAAATATCTGTAGGCCATTACAGTGTCTTTTCAAACTCTTTTCATGCCACCAAAAGCTACCACATTTTAAAGAATTCAGATTTATTTCATGCTGGGGAAGGAAATATTGCAAAATGCTCTCCAAAAAGCAATCCAAAAAGCAATCCAGTGAGAAGGAGCACCTGTAATATTTAAGGCAATACATTTAATTGTAAAGCAGAAAGGTCAAATAAAATGATCTAAAACGAACTGCACAGAACTCCATTAAGTGCAGAGTAGTGGATAAGATTTGATAAAATTTTCATTAAAGGCAGGAGGGAAGAGTGTATCTGAACAAGAATGGACACTGGAAGGGCTGGGATATAGCTATTTTAGAAGTAGACTATCTAAAGAACATATGCATCCTTAGGGTAATATTTTGGAGCAGTTAAAGACTGGCTGAGAACTCACAGCAACGTGATTTACAATAAACACCTTCCATTGTAAAGGGAAAACGCATCCCTTCTTGCACCAAGAAATGCACAGAAAAAGGTATAATTATAGATCCAAATTCCTGGAGTCTACCCACTGATGACAAAACTTCCTGGAAACAGCCTTGATTTGAATTAAAATAAACCCCAATATTCTGTTTAAAATCATATTTTTGCTCTATTTTTAATTAATAACCTACCATTTTCCTATGAATCTTAACATGTTGAAAGCCTGTCAGCTTATTTTTTAATGCAAGTTATTTGCTGAATATCTAATCATTAGCATATCAAAATGCACAATTTTAGGTATACAAAAACTTTGCACACTTCTTTAGTACTAGAACTGTTGAATGCCTGCTCTGATAAAAAAATGAGCATATCTTCCAGAGCTCTACACAAAGACACTTCCTGTTGTCATAACAACCTTCTGCAGCTTTTTTTGCTGTATGGAAGTCTTATATTTGCTTTTGAGACTATTAGCAAAAATTAAAACTCCAAAATTTTTAAAGCAGTGATAGCATTAGAAAGCATAGGGGAACAAAGATAAATATAGGTATGTGTACACATACAAATTTTCACAAAGCTCAGATTTCAATTTGCAATCTTCAGAGAGTGGTCTGTGAAGATACTACTTTGCATCAAATTTTTGTTTGGAGGTATTTTTTTTATTCTCTTTTTTATCCAAAATAGGCAGGTTTCTAATAATATCTGTGTATTATCACACTGAGAATGTAAATAATTCTAACAATCTTTAGAAAAAGCTTTGTACGTTTTGATATGTAACAAATTTACTAGACAGGTCCATGAGTGCACCAGTCTTTTCAAGTGAAATACTGAATCATTATGAAAGTTCAATTAAAGCTGTGATGTTTAAGATTCAGCTGTCAATTAAGCAGGAAAGGTTAAATATTACTATGTTTATATTATGTTTAAGCTAAAACAGGATAGAACACCTCAACCACTGCACCACAGAAAATTACAAACTTGGAATTTTGAATTCTTGGAATCAGATAATGAATTTTCATTGTTTGAATGTTGTTACTATTTAGGGATACCAATTTGATCATATCCTCATTATGCAAAACTGTGTACCAATGCATGGAAATAGACAATCCTTTCCTAACTTCTAAGGATAGGCAATGGAGTTACAAAAGAAAGTGTAAATGTTTGTCAAAGAATACCTAAGAAGTTAATGGCAGAGCTGCTAACAAAGAACATCACATTTACCGTCAAGTCTGTCACTTAGAACAGACTATTTTCAATTGACTTGCACAGATGTACTGAATAATTACAATTATGCTCATCATTTTAAAAATAATGCAACATCAATGCAGAAGTTTTTCTCTTGAGATTATTTTAGTGCTAATAGGACAGTTTTAGAAGAATTCAGAAATGAAGCAAACATCCACCTAACAGAGGCATGTTGTAGCAAGAAATAACAGCATTATTTGATCGTTAATACAGCTCCCCAAAGGTATTTGTTTCAAGGGAATAGCCCAGACTACTGCAGCAATGCACTGCTATTCACAGACATACCTACTGGCACTGAAAAGAGGAACTCTCTTTATCAGCAAAGTCTTCAAAGAGATTTGGATATATAAAGCAAATTTATTTCAGTGCTTTTTGAAAGTCACTCATTACACGGAAACCAAATCACCAACATCAAATCATTACAAGAGAGTTCAAAGTCTCAAACATTCAAATTCTTAAGCATACACTGATTTAATATTCAGATACTTGATTAGCATAGTGACTAGTGGAAATGATTCCTGCGATTCCTGTGCTCTGTAGGTAATATTTTGGTGAATTTTCTTAAGACAGGCCACTGTAAATACAGTGTTACTCCCAGCTTTGTTAACACCTATTCCAGCTAAGATTTTGAGCAGTTAACAACAAAAGTTCTATATCATTTATTTCCATTCCAGCCTAGCCTCTTTCAGGAAAGAATTCTTCTGTCACTTTGCAAGGGTGGCTTTAACTTTTTGGTTAATATTGTGACACATTTTACCAACTAGTTAAGAATGTATGCATAAAGTCATTAGGCAGAAACAGCTGAAGAAAGAGAAGAGGCAGTATTTAAACCCCTCAAATATACTCAAGCTAGTTTACCTCTAACCTACAACCTAATATCTTTCCTATTTTTCTTTTAAAATATTTTATTGCTGATGACATTTTAAAACAAATGGTCTCCTTCTTGACAATATGAAATAATTCTAAGAGCCATTTCTGTTATCTGTTCCACAGACTTCTGTCACATTCGCACCTTAAAATTTCACAAATGCAGTAGATGAATTTGTGTTTGGAGTTAACACTGCTTTGTTCATGCACAAATTATCTCAGTCCTTCATGAATAAAAAGCTCTTCACCACATATGTACAAGCCATTCCAGACGCTGGATCAAGAATGAGGCTTATTCTGTTTCTGAAATAGATATTTTAATAAAGTCCATTAAATCTGCAGTACTGCCACTTTCCCAGGCTCGAACGGATCTTGGAAAGGAGTTCTGAGATGCAGTAGCATAGACCTTACCTCCCTGGGGAATCCAATTTGGCTCAGTAAGCAACCACAAGTTTACAGACTTCTGTGTGAGGACATACAGAAAAAGAAAGCCCTAAATTCTGGCTTTACAAGGAGACAAAAGTGTTGTGTTCTGTGACTGCATTGAAAAGGTCATGAAGATCTTAGTGTTGACAACAGAAAGCATTCGCTGCCTCTTCATGCTGTCACCATTCACCTTCAAGTGAAGGTGAAATAACCCTGTGTGAATAGGGCTTACGCATTTTAATCCACATTGTTTCTTTGATGAGGATAATATTTGTAACATACAATGGAATGGCACAGTATCATAGAAAATATAGAAGCATTTTAGAAAATAATTCTAGTAAAAGCAATTGATTTCCAATGTGTTAAAAGGATCTTTTTGCCCCCCCAATATTTGCAAAATTAATGCACTTACTGTGTTAATTTGAGGGATTTGCAAGACTTCAGCAGCTTTTATGAGCAATGATTTAAATGAGTCCTGGAATTGTCAATGTGGAGCCAATAAATTATATGTGATGGGCCAAGTGACTAGTAATGAGGGACCTAAATACAATGTCTGCTTGGAAATCTAATGGAATTACATTTTAAACTGAACTGCTGTTAACATATGAGCTATATATGGCATTTTAAAATATGCTCCTCATTTACTGCTTTTCCCCTCCTTGCCATCTTCTCATCTACCTCAATTCTTCCCAGAGATCCTTTTCACATCTTCCTGCCCTCAGAGCTTAAGGGAGATCACTGCTAATAATCCATTTAACTTTTCTTTCTCCACATGACGTATTTGGAAATGTCTGATTCCTACCAGACAAAAATGATTAAATCATAGAATGATTTGTGTTGGAAGGGACCTACCTTTAAGATCACCTAATTCCAACAACTCTATCATGGACAGGAACATTTTCCAATAGACCAGGATGCCCAAAACCCCACCCAATCTGGTCTTAAACACTTTCAGGGATAGGGTATCCATAACATTTCTGGGCAACCAGCTCAGTGTCTCACTACTCCCATAATAAATAATTTCTTCCTAATGTTTAATTTACATCTATTCTCTTCAGCATAGTCTGATTTTCTGATTCACATAAGAAAAAAAAAGGGGTTAAATAACACGCTTCCTAAAATAAGGAAATGCAAAAGCAAACAAACACAACTAAACCACCTTTCGAATTATCAGCCAGTTAACATGTGAGCACATCATCAGAATTCTCCAAATTTTGCTGATCGCAAAGACTACATATAGTCTTTAACCTCACTGAAAGCAGCTTATATGTTCCTGTATGCACAAAGCAAAAAACAGAAATTCTGCTCATCAAAGTTCATAGTTGCCTGTTTGTAAAGAGTGAGAAGAATCTCACATGCAAAGAAATGGGAAAAAAAGCATCACTAATGCTTTAGATTCATTTCTAAAGCTATGTGATTGCACCTTGCTTGGTTTAAATCTTTAACAAATCATTTTAGAATGAAAACAAAGGCTGGAACACGCAAGTAGAAACTGTGAATCACATTCTTTTTGGCTCTCTGCATCCAGCAGATCTGCTGCTAAACTTTCCAATAGAATGGAAAACACTAGTAGCATTAGGACAATATAGGATGACCTTCTCTACTATTGGATTTTAAAAAGCCCTGAAACAGAATCACCCCAGACTTTACTTAGTGAGAATTGATTTACATCATGGTAGTTTGGTTTCCAGATCAACAGACAGGACTATATCATATGCTGATTCGGATCAATGAGAGCCCATGCTCATCCACTAAGCACTCAATACCCTGGAAAATTTGCATGTCCTATAGATTCTGTTGATTAGTATGGCTAATTAAAATGATGAGAACGTGCTATTGATCTAATTATGAAACATATGCATAATTTGGGATGCATATGGGATAAAATGTGGTGGCTGTACTATTACGCCTTTCAAAGACATTCCTGTTGCCTTACAAGATAGAGAGGATTTATAGGAGTACCACTTTCATTGATGCCAGCTGACATACCGACACAAAAATAAATGGAGTCACAGTCAAAGGGCTCCATTTCCCCTGTTAAGCCAGAGGGTGCTGTGCCTGGAAGACCAGCCAAACAAGAGGGGGTTGGCAGGGTGACTAAAGAAAGAACGCTCTGTGCACCCACCTCCACATCTGTAGCAGAAGCAGGAACTGATGTGGAGAGGAAAGTCTCTGGAGATTTGACAATGAACAGTTACTCAAAACGCTGCAGCTCCAGTGAGGACAGCTTTGAGTTACAGGGTAGCACAAGGTCAGAAGCTAAAAGCTTTGTTAAAAGCAAAAATAAGGATGAAGGCTATCGACCCCATCGATCAAAGCACAGTCAGAAAGGGGGTGAAAAAACCCATGGACTGGAACACACTTCTCTATATCCTGCAGAAGTTGGGAATACCAGCCAAAAGCTCCAGAGGCAGAAGACAACACAGAAGAAAAGCAGTTCCTCTGCATCTGACTTGAGCTTGGTGAGTCAAGGATCATCAAGTTCATTGTCTGTCGTGGAAGAAAAAATTGAAGCCAAACTCAAATTCTCTCAATTTATTAATGAAGTTACCTTCAGAGTGCTCGATCCCATGAGTTTGAGGTCATATCGAGCTGCTAAACTGAAAAACACCTTTCCGTCTGGTGTGAGAAGCCTAGATGACTTACGTATTAAGCGAAAGTCTCCTGAAAGCTGGAAAGAGAACGTTGTTGTTGGGAAAACTCATCAAGAAGTAGACTTAGAGAGCTTGAGAAGTGATGAAGTTGTGCCTGGAGCACGGACACGCAAATTAGAGAAGTCTTTGTCACTGGATACAGGTCCCTCTCTCAAGTCATTTGATAATGGTGCCTCATGCAGAACAAGATCTGGTTTGCCTGTAGAAATTATGATTTCTCAAAGCAAAGAAATGCCAGCCACAAAATCTGCATCTCTGCCTAGAAGTACAAGCATGGTGAGCTCTTTCTCAAATCACTTATTTGGGTCATTTGTGACAAATGTGCACTAATGAAACTGTTTGAGAAGGTTGCTTTCTACCTGGGTTGGTTTTTACTTTGTACACAAACTTTTTTCAAGGGAGGAACAAATATAGAGGTTTTTTTAGTAGCTGAAGTATTCAACTCCTTGTCATATGAAGGGAAGGAAAGACAGGATACACCTCTCCAGACCTTTCCACTGTTTTTCATCTGTATGAGATTAAATGTGGTATTTCTGCACTGCAATGAAGCATACATATAACCAGATCAGCTGAAGATAAGCAGTCAGGGAGTACTCAGAGTAAGATAGTTTCACATGCAGAGGGTTCTATGACAGTCAAGCTCACTAGGTTAGAACTTGCTCAGGTATCTCTACACAAAACAGGTATATTCTTCTAGTAAGTTTAAGTACTATCCTAAAATTGCTGCTAAGGTTTGTGTGTCTGGAGCTAATATATGTCACCTGACAATTTCTTTACTGATTTTTCTAACAAACAAACAAACAAACAAAAAAACCCATATATTTATCTTAAACTGACAAGGAAAAAAATAAAGACAGAAGCTTTCTTCTATGGTCTGGACAAAACTATGTATTTTTTTTCTTTGTGAGATTATTTGTTTGACTGAAGATGGGATTTTTTATACCTACCCAAGCTGGTGAAGGGAGATAGTTTTTCTTTGGCATGGTCAGAAAACCTGAGCTGTTGAACCTGGAAGTGATACATTATGTTCTTACACCTCTTGAGCAAAGGTTGTAATCCTACGTGACCAATAAGAATCCCGGAACTGCCGTTCAAAACTATGTATATACACAGATGAAGACAAGAAAGGAATGGCGGGGTTGGGGTGGGGGGAACAGTTAAACAGAATATCTAAAGATTCATGTGTTCCACTTGCGAAAATTTTAATTTCAATGCAATTTGTTTAGTGCAAGTTCTTACCTGAAGTGTGCCTAGGAAGAAGAAAAAAGGATGATCATTCAGACAATCTTTGTGCCATTATTGTAAAGATATTTTAAAAACACTGGTTATATAAATGTATATTTGAACATATACAGAACATTACATAAAATTTTTTCATGTGTTGGTTGTCAATGTATTATTCATATGTAGAATACTATCTCTAAGAGAAAGAAATAATTAGGTTGCATTGAATTAAGTATAAAAACAAGATAGAAATATAACAGGACAAATCTTGAGGTACATGAAAGAACACACTTGAAAGTTTGAGGTTGAGAAAGTTGCACTTCATTAAAAAAAACAACTGAGACGAAAAATTTTGTGACACTGCCACCTGTCTGATATGATTTCTGCAGACATTTGAGGAGTTCACAGCAATGCATGTACTGCTTTTTGTAGGTCTATATTGGAACCAGACCTACTACAGTGATTTTCAACTTTCAGACTTCTGAGAACTGTTACAAATCTTCAGGAACATTTTGGCAGCAAGTATTTATGTATCAACAAAGTGCTGCAACTGAAGTGAAATCTCACCAAGAAAAAAACAAACCTTCTTTACTGTAGATATTTGCAGAGGAATTACAGGCAGCTAGTAGCATCAAAAAGACAATCTATTTACTTTAATGGGGTTCTGATAGGTAGAAAGTAATTACTAAATACAACAATTTATTTTTATATGTTGACCTAAATTTGGAGTGCTTGGATGTGTTAGCAGAAAAGTAAAATAATTTAACCAGATGAAAGCAAACTGAACACACACCAAACCAGAGGAGGGTACACAACTCAAGACTATGTCGTACTTCAGGTTGAAAAAAATGATCTGTTCAATAAGCTGAAGAAAATCAGGGAAATGTGGAAAAGGATGGTCGACAATGAAAAGAGCTTCTCAGTACTGGGAGGAAACGCTTATTGCAGTCTGCCAAAGAACAGATTTGCATAGAAAGAAATATGAATGCACCCAAAAAATATGCATTTTCCTCACATCCAAGCTATATCTGGCTTGTATCTTTTAATCTACATTTTTTCTCAAATGGGCACACAAGTCACATATGGCAATGGAAAATGCCACATGATCACCTTTCCTTGCCTTCCTCTCACCATGTTTTCTCACACAACATTGCTTAGAAGTGTCCTCTCATCTGCCTTGCAAATTGGAGATGACCATCAGGCTGCCAGCAATTTCAAAGTGTTTTGTCAAAAACAGATATAAGAATACATGGCTTAATTCCTTTGCCAAATATTTGAGAGAGGATACTGGTCATTACTCTTCACCATTTGGAGGCATCAGTTAAATACAATAGTTCTCAAATTTCTTTCTTTTAAACTCATTATCATATGAAGTGAATATAGCCACTGAATTGCTAGTTAAATAAATTGTAACAACTTCAAACTGTTATTTTTTCTTTATCTAAAGATTCCTTAAAAGAGCCTGTATGTTTAGTAATACTGTAGAAGAATCACAGGTCAAAATAGTTGCAGGTGAGCACTGAAAGCTAAGTACTAAAAACTTTACTCAGTTGGGACAGCATGCTTAGTACATCCAAGGATTCTGATCGCATCATTATAATCTCTCTCCTTCTGATAACAACACTGACTGTTTTTCTAATTCTGTGCACAACTACTGTGAAATTGTCACTTAGGCTGCAATAGTAATAAGTAACACTGCAAATGTACGCAGCTACATATTCTTGGATCTTCCAGGATTGATAAAGTAGCTTTTAATATCTCATAAGAGATAGGCAGTCAAATATTCCAAGCTATAAGGTCTAATGACCAGAGCAAACAGCAGTTCTCTCTCACCCTGAGCTCACCTGAAATCAAAGACAAAATTAATTTTCCACTGATTCAGTTATCTTAAATATCCTCTCAATCTCTGAGAGGTTATTTTAGTTTTAAGGAACATAATAGTATTAGTTGCACAAGCAGCAGCCAAGCTAGGACAAGATTGAGCTCAGCAAAGAATGGCAGTCCAAGCATTTATCCAGTTTCATCAGTTAGAGTGCTGAATCCTCTTTTTCATTTTATTTTTGACATTTATGGCACACTCTCAAGATGTTAGAAGCCAAAAAGGCCATGTGTGGTTTCACCTATAGCTAACTTAACACCTCCTGTCCCAGTAATGTAGCACTGACTCCTTGTCCCCCCTTCTAAGAGGAACGCAGCAGCTTTGTACTGTAGGAGAGATCAGCATAATGTTTTTAGAGCAGCAGATGTGACATCGTTTTACAAGCAACAGTATGAGCAGATGGTGTTTAGAGAGTTCTCCTTGCCTGCTCTAAAACACCTCCGTTGGGTCACTAATGGATCCTTCGTCTAGTTGAACACAGTACATAAAGCTATAATGTTCCCAAGATGACGCATATGGTCATTTACAGCTTCTCAGCTCATCAAATACAAATTAGATCAAAATCTTCTTTACAAAGCATAGACATCTACAAGTCAGTACTCAATAAAGTAAGCTATGTATTCAAGACAGGATAGAAAAAAAAGTCTGAACTGCTTGACAATAAAAAGTATATGCTTTCAATGAAACTAAATATCTCACTAAAAACAATTATAATTTTTGAAGTTAGGGTTTCTACTTGGTTTCTCCACCACCACCACCACCCATTTTTAGAGAAGGAAAGCAGCGTGTTACACAGAGGGAGCTCCATAAATGAACAGGTGTTATTATGATGCTGAATTTGTTCAAGGTACTACACTTGAGTTGGGACAATCCCAGATGTGTGTACAGACTGGGGAAAAAACTCACTGAGAGCAGCCCTGAGAAGAAGAACTTGAAGGTCCTGGTGAACAAGAGCTGGACGCAATCCAGCAGTATGCACTTGCAGATTGTAAAGCCAACTGTATTCTAGACTACAAAAACAGATGGGTGGCCAGTAGGGAAAGGGAAATAATTGACCCTTTCTGCTCTTTCCTTGTGAGGCCTCATGAGCAGTTCTGCATCCAGGCCTGGGGTCCCCAGTGCAAGAAAGATATGGAGCTGTTGGAGCAGGTCCAGAAGAGGACACAAAATAGATCAGAGGGCTAGAGCCCCTCTTCTGTGAAGAAAGGCTGAGGGAGCTGAGATTGTTTAGCTTGGAGAAGAGAAGGCTCCAGGAAGACATTATGAACTGGCCAAGATTATAAATACAAGGGAAACCAACTTTTTATGTTGTCTAATAGTAATAGGACAAAGGGGATAATTTTAAGCTAAAAGAGGGCAAGTTTAGATTAGATACAAGGAAGAAATTATTCACCAGAAGGGTGGTAAGGCATTGGAACAAGTTGTCCAGAGAAGGTATGAATTCCCTATACTTGATGTTATTCAAGGGCAAATTGAATGGAGTCCTAGGCAACTTGATCTAGCAGGTGGCAACCCTGCCCACGTTAGGGAGCTGGAATCAGATTATCTTTAAGGTCCCTTCCAAGCCATTCTATGATTCTGTGAATTTCTGCACAGTAATCAGAGCTCCATCCAGAACATAAAATCAATTTTCACCCAAATGTACTAATTGCTATCACTGGAGTGGCTACTCAGTTAGAGAAAAATGCTGAGCACATGCATTTCACATTGATTTTGATATCTCTTGGCACCAGCCACAGGAAAGCAGCACTGGCAATCAAGATGTTTAGTGTTCATTTTCCAGAAATTTGTGTTAATATGACTTCTCCCCTTCCTTTGAGTTTGAAAATCACTTCTCAATCCACACTGTATCTTTGGGTTCCTCTAGAAAGAAGTAGTACTTTCAGAGTAATGGAACAACAGGCTCATAACAATTACCATTAGCAGAGGTTCCTGAAAACTACAAAGCCAGACAAGGGAAGGTAGAAGAGTAAGAAGTAGAAAAAAAAAACATTTTTTTTCTCTAGCCCAGGTTTTGTCTAGCAACCTTTATGTGTAATTTGTGACAATGAGTTTTGAAGGTATTTCTAATCAGTTTTTCTTTTCTTCCTTCAAAGATAAGTAGGTGTTTATCATGTTGATGAACAGATTTTTCACCCTGCCATAACATAGCTTTGGTATATCACAGAAGCAAAAGACCTCAGCACACAGTGGATCTCTCCCACAGGCACGTGCAGTAATTAACACAACCACTTTGTCTGGTGAACATAGTGAAAATCCGTGGATACTACCAAGAGAATGTTCAAGTGCAAGGCACTGCTGAAAAGTTGCTCTGATATATTTTTCACTTGTAATTGATAGTTTTGCCCCATTTGTTCAGTGGTTTCCAGTTCCATTAAAATTTTAACCATTGATGTACTACAGTTAGTGGAAACACAGATATAACGTTGCTCTTCTCCCTAGCATGTTATAATGCCACCTGAGTAAAACAAAAAATCTCTTCTTAATATGAACCTTGCACAGCATGCATTTTGGGGACAGAATAGAGGGAATCAGTATGGTTGTCTAACATAGATGCAATTGAAATACCCTGTTTTCTCTGTAGGTCTTGGTACTCTGTATTTTTGACATACAATGAGAATGACAAATTTCAAGAACAGATACTTTTTATGAGTTAAAGGATGGATTGTTTTATATTAGATGTGGTCTGTCCTCAGTGAAATGAAACCTACCTGCTACAGCACTGTGCACTCATGCCTCAGAATACTATGAAATGCATGCACTGACCTCAGGTCTGGTAAAGAATTGCTGTCCATTTGGGAAGATACTTTATATTTGTAGAATATGTATCTTTTGAAGAAAGTTGGATTTTTCCTCTTTGCAAAGAAGCTCTAATTTGACCTTATCAAATGAAATGAAATTCAATGCCAGGAGTTCTAGATGACAGGAAAACATGTCTTGAAGATAAGAAAGTAGTAGATGCCATAAATCTTGGCTTTGAAAGCCTCCCAACAAAATTTTTAGTAAAAATACTAAGAGGTGGATTCAAAAATGATTAGAAAAACCTCTTAAAGAGGTCATTCATAATTCAGTTTTGAGTGCAGTCTCAGTGGGACTAGCAGTATTTGATATTAGCAGGAAAATGAATTTATTTGAGTTATCACTATCGTTGATATACAGAGAGTAAATAACACATGCAATTCTGATCATTTGTCTGATTTGAAAGTACATTACTGCACTTGTACTCTTGTGTAATGATCTTGAGAAGATGCTTGTTAAATTTCCAGAAAGCTGACTCCTGACAATAAGCAGGCACTTAATGTGTTCAAAAGAAGCTTTCCCATTTTCAGCCTTGTTGGAAAAACCTTCAAGTCTTTTTTTTCCTATGTTGTACCAAACTTATTCAGTACATAGAGTGAACAGAAGTTTTTTGTCATCAACATCTCACTGCGACATATTACCATCCCTCATATTACCATTGTATCTAAAGCAATTTCTTTTTTCCATTACTAAAATTATATTCCACAATTTCTTGAGAGCTTAATGATAGAAACGTTCAAGTAAGCTGGATTACCTATTGCTGAACAGCTAGCTCGTAGACTGCAGGCTGTGTAGCCTTCTGTTAAGACACTGTTGGCCAACAGCTCCTATTTTCTGACAGTAAATTCAATACCTGCAAGGATAAAACTAAAATTATTCTAATACACAACTGCATAAGTTGAGCTTATGAGCACTAATATTTGATGTTATCTAGGCAAGAATGATCAGTGATATAGCAGTGTCTGCCTCTTGTTCAGATAATGAGAGCATTTAAAACAAAAGAAAATGAGGAATAAATACTTGGCTTGTTCCTACAGAAACAAATTTTATGCTAGGAATAATGAGATATTTGCCCTAAAAAAAAAAAATCTATTCCCTAGATAAACTGTAGTAACAAAACCTAGCTACATGAGTATGGTTAAAATGAGCAGCTGTTGAGTATTCAAAAACTGGTTCACAACCATTTATTTCTACAGGAGCCAGCCAGACCTTCATACCACTTTCTTTGCTGAGCTTGGTGTTGTGAACTCACAGAAAGTACTAGACACATCCTATTCTTGGAGACTCAGAGCTGAATCATAGTCTTGCAGTGAGAAAACTGGGACTGCCTGTAAGACATCAGCAGGAACCAACATAGCAATGGCCAGCAGAGCTTGGGCTTGGGAGGAAGAAGTAAATACTGTCTGGGACTGGAAGGTATTCATAGACTGTAATGGCCCTGGATGCCAGGGGCACAGCAGAGGAAAACTTCCTAGCTGCTAGGAAGCAGCCGTTACCACAGTGAGGCTGTAACAGGGTTTGTCTCCATTTCTCCTTGGCTGGGTTCTGTCTGGCAATGGGTCCTGCTGAGCCAGGCCCACTATTCAGCCCAACCCTGTTCCTAAGAATGCTCTGCTCCTTGATGGTGGTACTGAGACACGTGCTGCCTGCCAGGGCCACTCAGAGAGTCAGCACAGTCTCCTGGAATATCCAGGAACTCCAGTAACCTGACAGCAACAAGGCAGGGAAACACAGGATGGATAGAGACACTTCACTGCTGCCACTCATGCTGAGCTGATCTCTGAACAGCAACAGAAGGTAAAACACTGCCCAGTACACAAGAGGTTATCACAACGAGGAATTGTAGATGTCCTTGTTAGTTGCAGGGGAGTTGGACTAGATGACCTTTAAAGACTATCAACTGAAATGATTCTATGAAACAGAATTATGATACTGCAAAGAGAACAAAACCATGGCTGCCCAGTCATTATTGGGATTTTAAATGGAAAAACAAATTGGTAATAAGACTGCTAAATTGTCTTCATGGATGCCTGTAGTTAACATTAAAACACAGAAAAGTCTCTTAATTTGCCTTATATATGTTTTCTTTCTCCACTTTTCAATATTTTGAGGTTTTCTCTTGCTTCTTATTTGACTGTTCCAGGAAACATAAAATGGATGCTAAGTCAGTCAGCAAAGTTACATGATGTAAGGGTTCAGTCCATTACAATCAATGCAGTTAATTAAAAATACAGTCAAAAGAGAAATGGTGATGAGAGTTGGAACACAATAAATAATTAAAACAAAATTAGTTTGGCTCCTTCTGAGCCAAACTCAGTCCCCAGTTAAAATAAAATGACTTTTTACCTCATTCATAGCAATAACAGCAAACTTGATAAATAGAGGGTGAGTGTCAGGAGGATGGAGCCAGGCTCTTCTTAGCGATATCCAGCGATAGGACAAGGGGTGCAAGCTGGAACACAGGAGGTTCCACATAAATATGAGGAAAAAACTTCTTCACAGTGAGGCTGACAGAACACTGGAATGGGCTGCCCAGAGAGTTTGTGGAGTCTCCTTCTCTGGAGACGTTCAAAACCTGCCTGGATGCATTCCTGTGTGACCTGATCTAGGTGTTCCTCCTCCAGCAGGAGGATTGGACTAGATGATCTTTCAAGGTCCCTTCCAATCCCTGACATTCTGTGATTCTGTGATAGAACTATCAGTTCTCCTTCCAATGCTACCTATCATGTAAGTACAAAAGTCCCCCACCCCAACTTCCTCTTGCTCTACAATCTTTCCCTGCATCAATCTGCCACTCAATTCCCAGCACCAGGACACTGGGAGATGGTCCAAGGATTTCAAACACTAAGCAGGAAAGAAGCTTACGGTGGTAGAAAATAACTTGAAGTCTTTTAATTATTCCAACAAAATATGAAACGTTCCCTTATAGATGTAGGGAAGCTGTTGGAAAATAATTATTTGTCTGTTCATTTATTTGGGGATTAGGCAAAGGCAGAAAGGACCAAGACTGATCCCTTCTCAAGCAGCTGGCTGCTTATTTGTACCTTGCTTATAGCCATCCTGGAGTGTAACACTAGCATTGCAGGAAGAAGCCTGGGAAGGAAATAGGCTTTGTTCCTCAAGCACCAGGTCTTCAGAAGGGATGCTGGGCACTAACATAGCTAGTTTCATTTCTGAGCTCAAGTCTGCAGGAATCATTTATACAGGTTATTGTGTCTCTGTCTGATATTACCACAGCAGTGTTACATCTCTATAAATTGTGTACTGACAGCTGCGGTTGGTTTCCTGCTTTTCTTGTATTCATTCAAATCTTAAGTGCTCCTTCCTTCCTTGAAGGATATAAATCTCTCCCCCGTGTTGGGAAATGTTAGTGACAAAGAACAGGATGCTGAGAAGAAACTTTCAGCTTTCATTTCCTCAGTGCATAAAATTTCCAGTTCTTTCAGAAGGAAGAAACAAATGAGCCCTTCTGGCTGAGTCACTATTTAATAATGTAATAATTAGCTAAACATCATGACAACTAGGCATTATGTACTTTCCACTCTTATTGGACTTCTATCATCAGAAGAAAAACAACAGGTAGCTCTTCTAGTAATTCAGTTATTTTAGTGCCACAGATCAATAGTTTGATTCTTGCAGTTCTCAAAGATATGAAGCCTAATAGCTATAATAAATACTAGCATGTGTCCTCGAAGCTGTACTGGAATTTTACAGAGATGTATGTGCATTGCTTTAATATGTCAGGAAGAGCTACCTGACAGATTAATTTTAAATCCTTATTTTCTGTTGAACATTTAAGACCACAGTTGTTCCAGTGCTGAATATTGCTTTGCATAGTAACAGCTTTTTTTCTAGATACGCATTGTTGCAAAATACAGGTAAAACTGGTCATGTATTTATATGGTTTGCCACCATATGTGAGATCAGCAAAAACTTTTCTGAGATGGTAAAAGCAGGAGAGGGCATCATAATGTTTTTTCATATAATTGTCTACACTGGCTTATTGTATAACTTTGGCAACCTTGGAACTTATCCCTTCCACCAAATGTAAAATTAGAACTAATCATGAAAAAAATCCATGTTGCTTTGCGTAAAGTTTCAACTTCCTCACATAAAATCAATTGTTGCAGAAATATACCTTGGAATGTGGAATGTTGAATCTCCCATAGAATTATCAGTTCCTTCCCTTATTAGTATAGCTGGAGGAGTCCTTATGCTAGTGTACACAGGAAAATTGTCCAGTACCCTTGCAGCACTTATAAAACAATAGAATCATAGAATATCCTGAGTTAAGAGCCTCAAAAGAAGCCAACTTGTGATTCCACAAAGGATTACTTGAAAATTAAACTAAATGTCCAAAAATGTTGTCTAAATGCTTCTTGAACTCTGGCAGGCTTGTTCTAAGATCATCCTCTGGTACTATGACCTTTGGTAAGAAGGTTCAATCTCTACCACCACACCACCATCTGCTTCTGATATCATGGGCCAACAAAATAAAATAAGAGGCATTACTTTCAGAGCAGGTCTCATAATTCCAGAGTGGTCTGCAGGTATCCAAAATTAAATCAAGCCATTTTCTCATCAATAATGAACTGTCAAATGTTTCCTTTAATCATTCTTGATTCTTAGAAGGTCTAGGTCTTCCTTGGACATGTATATTGATACATTATGATTTTTCCCAGGCACATGAATGGCAGGCTAGTTGGATATTTCTCTGTGTGCTGCTTTGAACTTCCCTGCCACTCAGCAATCATCCTCAAACACTTCCTCACTTGTCTTGGATCTTTGTCCTTTTTCATCCATTTAACAATTCTTCCACAAAGTAAATGACTCACCATGTTTAACATGATAATGGAATATGGTAGCCTGGATCAATAGAACATCAGCTTCCTTTATATGGTGTATTCAGATGCATCAACTCTGTCTTTAATTGTTTGTCTTCCATTGTTTGTAAATGTTATGTCCTGATAACAATGTTTCTGAACAGCCAAAGCTCATAATCTGACATCAAACTTAAAACAGCCCTGTTCTCTTTGCCTCCTAGTTACTGATCTGTCTTCTACTAGAGTGTCACTCACTTGGCCTCTGTTATCATCCTGTTTTTCAAGGACATAAATAACTTGATGCTTTCAGATTCTCCCAAAGAATTTGCAAAATACCCTATGATTTATGTAATTATCTTTACGTTAGATCTAATTCAACACCGTTCTTGCCTGATACTGTTTATCCTTATTCTTGTTTCCCTCAACATTTTGAATTCTCAGCAATATCTACAGTGTTAGTGCACTGTCAACTCCTGAAAACCTTGTCCTGTGTGCAATGACTTTCATGACATGGCAAATTTAGACATCTTATCTAAGGTTTGTCCTAAATCTTCCAGCAGCTGGTGACTTTTGCTCCAGCACAACCCAACTCACAGCTTCTCTGAACTGAAGGCTGATGGAGTTCAGACAGAGCGCAGTCACTATATTTGCACTTTCCTTTTATAGCTCAAAGTTAAAAATATCTTGTGTTTTTATGTCAAGTACAGTGCTCAACCCTCTGTAATACAGTTTTACAGTTAAATTACTATGTCTGGATTAACTGGGAACTATTAACTTCAGAACAAGTGCAGCAGACCTTACTACTGTTGAAAATTAATCTACTTACTGATTATGTTGTTTCCATCAAATGCACCGTAAAAATATTTTCCACTTTTCTTCTGAATTTTCAAAAAATAATGGATCTAGTTGACATGTTCACAACTCTGATTTCTGCTCTATTCTGTACTTTATATTTACAGCTGCTACAGTGGAGTACAGTACTTCAAATAAATTCTCTTTTATCATTTCCAGTACCCCCACTTAATGAATACATTAAAACTTAAGCAACTGCCCTGTTTGTTCATTATGTTAACAGCTTGCCTCTCAAAACATAAAGTGAACAAGCAGAAACAAAAAAACTAAAAACCACCACATGCACAAAAGAAAAATAATAGGAAAAAAAATAGTTACAGCTTTTCATACACTTTTGGCACAAAAGCCTGAAATTACCTATCACTGGGTTTTCAACGATTAACTTATTTTTGGAAAAATATGCTTTGAGGATTATGACAGATATTGTAACTAGAAAAAACTAATAATTCTCATGTGGCTATTATCAATACATAACACACCATGTCCACAGTGGAACTTCTCATTACTCAGATGTGAAGTCAAAGGCAAAAATCTGGTCAGCCTGGCCATCTGGTAAGCCTGCAGCAACCCTCACAAGTTCAACTCTCTCACGAAAACAGTTGCAGATTACCCCAAACCTCTGCCACCGGACACTTGCACTTCCTGTCCTTCTCATCAGCACCAATGTTGCAATGAACACTGCACTGATAAATAGGAGGTGTTATTTTCAGAACAATCTACACAGATTCTTTAATTCCTGATGATAAAGAATGTTAACAATTTCCTTTGATTAAAAATAGCTCACTCCTATTGCTTATTAATATTTTGGACAGCATTGATTTGAAACATCTTGATAAACATTCATAACTTCAAAGCCTTATATTTGATCATTTATTTAACTAAACTACTTAGTATAGAGGTAAGAATGACTTCAAAGCAACAACTTGTTTAAAAATCCATCTGAATAAGTTAATAATCAGATGTCACTAGCAATCTTTTGGAATATCTGGTTTAAAAATACTCCAAAAATCCTTGCTGCTTTTCTTTTTTAATGCCACAATTTCATTCCATTTGTTTCTGTTGGAAAAAAATAGTCTCTTCGTTTTATTGAGGCCTTTACCCTGTTTCTACTTTAATGTTTCTTTTTATTTTAAGATGAAATTACTTGCATAGTTATAGCAGACTGGGAGGCGGAATTGAAAGTATTGTTTTCAAAAGTTCTACAAATATAAGTACTGTGCGGTTTATATCCCTATTCATGATACAAGCTTTGTGCTCTAGCCAATGTTCCCTGAAGGATGAGTGTAAGAGTGCAACTGTAACAGTCTTTGAAAGGTACTTGATTTAATATGACATGATGCTTTCCTTTTAAAGAAGTATGAAGCTATACAGTGCAATAGCCGTAAAACAACTTTTCATTGAATGCAGACCAGAACAACAGCTTTCAAAAGGGTAGTTTCTAAGGAAATCACCTTAAAAGATTCTCAAAAATTAAGCCTAACAGTATTAAACCTTTTCATTGGTGACTGCACAGTAGACTTTTAAAGTAATTATTAACTCATGGATAACACAAGAGTTGACAGTGCGGCAAATATTATAATGAGATTAGAGCAAAATGATTGCAATTTTTGGAAAAAAATGTAAGTATTATCAACAATAAAAGGATAACACAAAATTATCTGGGAAAAATCAAGAGATGATAGATTTGAAAGTGAACTAACAGAGCTGGGTGAAGATACGGCAAGGCAAAATTCAGTGCTGACAAATCCAGGTGGCAAGAAGTCTAAATTTACAGGGAGGGAAAGAGGGGAGAGAGAGGGGAGAAAGAGGAGGTAATAGAACAAAAACAAAACAACAAACAAACAAACAAAGAAAAAACAGAGAAAAACAAGAGAAACTGTAACTTTTGTGACCACATCATTCCAGCCTAGTGAACTGAAAAAATTTCTGATCCTCATTTTGCCAACACCAGACAGAAGCAGAAAACATTTAGAAAAGGAACAAAAGGTAGTTATCTTCTTTAGAAAGAGACAGCAAAAAAAGAATGGATTAAGTTTAGAAGAAATGTATAAAAAGCAGGAGTAGTACAATTGGTTTTCAGCTGTTCCAGTTTCTACCTTCATAACTCAAGAATGAAAGACTCACATGACACATAAAGGCAACAAATTCAAAAAATGATCAAATAAGTGATTTTTAAACACAGAGTAAATTGTATAGGGAGCACATTCTTACAAAACAATCCGAAGGTCTAATAGATCAGTAGGAATCAGAGTAAAGTCAGACATATATCTGAAGGCATATAGATCCTCAAACAACAAAGTATGAACCAAGTCCTGCCTGACAGGGGTAAGAATATTTCATAATTATTCAGTGGGTCATTTAATCCATTTTCTTGTGAAAAGTAGTGATGCTGTGTATCTAGGAGCCATACATTTCAAAATGCATTGCAGGAGACCACTCACATGGAAGATTAGTAGAGTGCTTAGGTCATCATCAGTACAAAGAGAGCACTATACATTGGTATACTGTACATTTTTGCTAGCTTTAATAACATTATATACAGACAGTGTTCTGAGAGTAAGAGAGCAGCTAGGGAAAGAAATCAACAACAAAAGCAGCCTCTTTATGTGTTAAGAACTTTGTTTCTTCCAAATAAAGTTTCAGCAACATCATGGATTTTCTGTTTGCTTCTCAGAACGTACCAACTGGTGTAATAAAATATATTAATTCTTCCTATAAAACTAGACTACCTCATTCCATATCTGCCAGTTATTGCTCTAAAGCTTCGTTTTCTGAAAGAATGACCTGACATTATGAAATATTTCTTTCTGAGGGCTCATTTGGTTCTGTACTCATAAGCCAAGCTGCCAGACTGACCTCACTGCAGTGTAGAGAGGAGCTGATCCCAGCAGCCCTTTCTAGTGATGTCTGAAGTACAGGCTTACTGGCAAATCCTTGTTATCCCTTTTGGTTTAATAGAGAGGAGAGTGATGTCATCCTCTCCCTGATAAATACTGGAAGTTCAAATGAATTCTCTACCCCAAAGGAATACGCCTGTTGGATGAAACTCTGGAAGCTGTTGAATCAAACGTAAAAAAATCACACACAGATCAGTAGAGCCAGAATTTTTTTTGATTAAATTTAGATCCTTCCCCGGCTGAAAAAGGACATCAGAGGATGGTCATTCTCTTACTGGCTCTGGCATTTTCCTATAGCATATATGAAAAATAAAAAGTTTATTTCATGTTGATTGTAATTATATGGTGATGCTAATATTATACATTCAAATTTCTATTTTGACTGCTAAGCACATATTTAGGTTTTCTACATACACTCTTTCTAACCCTTTTCCTATTTTAGCAATCTAACTCCCTTCTATTTTATGTTTCATATGAATTTTTTGGTTCAGTGTATTCTTTATTCTATCACATTGATGACAATATATCTTTCCTGATTTTCTTTCTTCAGTGCCTCACGTTTACACTGTTAAAAGAAGAAATGTACACCCTTATAAGAGCTAGTACCCTAACTTGGGATTCAGATTCTCATCATGAATCTTTTTTGAATATCCAGAAAGTGATTTTAAGAAAATACCCTTATATGCTAAGTAGCTGGTTACGTGCTTTGCTGCTCATTGGTCTGTATGTGCCCCATTTTATCAGGCTGACTAATTTCTCAAACAGATTTTCAGCACTAAAATTCCATCTACTTTGCTGTAAGCATTTGGTAAATGCATAGCTTTCCTTTGTTTATTTCTTCTTGTTATTCACAACTGTGTTCTCACACCAAAGATCCCTACAAATATTCAAATGCGTTCAGTTTAGTTTATACCTAATTTAATGCCCTGTTTCATTGCCATAGTGAAACATAAGTGTTTTACAAATATGACACTCCCCCTAAATATTTCACTGAGTTCACCTCCTTTTGTCTCTGAAGATTTCACAGTCTTTGGTCTTTGGTTCTTTTCTTCTCTTTGTATATTTGCAATACTGGGCAGAGCTGTTTACAACCATCGTTTGAGAAAGTCTCTTCACAAAGGGACTAAAACACAAATTCATCTTCCAGCTAGTCTCGTTGACACATAAAGAATTAGTTGAAAAGGAAGATTTGGAAAGCTAGGTGAAAAGGAGCCTTGAACCATAGCAACATCTTCCCTCTTTAATAAAAATAAAAAATTAATTTAAATGGAAAACAAAACTTTTAACAGATGCTAAATATACTTCAGCCTATAGAGTTCAGCAATATCAATTTTTGTCACTTATTTTTTTCCTGTCTTTTTTCATCAAATCACTGCAGTAGTGGTGTAGTTTTCCTAACTGAAATAGGATTTAGATTGCAATTGTCATTGTACGCTTCATAAATATCAAAGAAGAAACAATAACATTTATAGCACAGGTACACTGTAAGCTACAGGATGGATTGAGGTTTAGGCTTCAAGCTCCCAAACATGAGTACAATATTTTTATAATAACAGAGTGCAAAAGGCTTTCTGAAAGTCAGAGAGGAAATGTAAATTAGGTGAAAGAATTGAAGCCATCATCTCCTCTACTGTTTCAAACACTAACTCCCCCTCTTCAGCTGACTTCTTGGAAGATTTCTTCTCTTCTTTTAACCTTGACTGGAAAGCCAGCATGTGGTGACACTATTTATAGAAAATTGTTTAATTCATTAGAGTCCCACTGAGACATTCCTAGTTTTTCCAAACCTATGCAATACCCTTGATTCTCCACAAGCGGCTGTCTTTGTTTCTATTCACACATTTGTCCTTCTGATGCTCAAACCTGCCATTTTCCTAGTAGTGATGGATATAACACAGTTCTACACGTGCTTCTGAAATTATAATCACCAAGAAAAAGCACCCTCAGAATAGCAATTCTGACAGTGATTTTCTTTTGATGTCAGGTGAAAGAGAGCAGTTCTGTAATGGCTCAGAGGCTCCATTCCTCCGGGAAGGCCAGAGCCTTTCTATTCCTGACCTGTCCTTGCCAGGTATTCATCATAAAATCATTAGCCCAGCAAAGCACTGGATGATGCATTATTAAGGCTTCACAAATTTCATCAGTGCAACATGGTATTTTTGTAGGTGTAGGCTGTCATTATTTGATACCTCCCATTCTTTCCTTCTCTATAGCCTTTTAGTAGGCTCTCCTCATGTTTCATTCCCCTTTTCTTGTCTCTCTGGCAGCCACCTGAGATGCAAACAGAAGTCGGACCTCAGTCAATAGCGCTGCTTCACGTATGATCTGTGGCTCAGAAATCATCAGGGGTCATAAAAGAGGACAGTCTGTATTAAGTATCTGCCAAACAAGAAGAAATCAAACAACTTCCCTGTTTTGGGTACAAGTGTTTTTTGTTGGGTTAAATAATGATGCAAGCATTAAGAAAGAAATAATCATGTTGAACAGAGGAAAAAGACATTATAGTCAGTCATGAAATTTTATCATAATTTCTGCTATTTAAACTGTAAGGTAAAAATACAGAAACATTTTAAGTCTGTTTATGTCCTCAATTACAGTGGACTTCGTTACCTGAAGATCCCCTCTGACGCTATTGTAGCTTTGCTCACTGATTATGCACATCAAAATTAGTGACAGGATTTTGTTTTGTTTCTAGCTTACTGCAAATAGATGTTCTTTAAATAGAATGAAAGTTCCCTTCCCTGTTGCACTCACAGAGCTCTGAAAATATTGCTCTAGAGGAGACAGATGTGACACTGCCTCTCAGACACTTCCTTCATCTTCACCCTATCATCTCTCTTTTCACTCTAAAAGAAGCCAATCAGATATCCTGACCACAAACAGTCACTTGTCCTTTGCCTATGCTTAGCAATACAGGGAAGCCTTTTTCTTCTTGGTGAAGCCTCTATAATGAATGTAATAAAGATCAAACTAATGAGATTCTATGGCACTTAAACAATAATCAGTAGAAGCAGATGAGAAATGCTATCCTTTGTGTAATTATCACAACTGCCCTACAGAGGCCTTGCTCAGAGACCATTCTTTATAGCACAGTTCCATTGGGGGTTATCCATTTTTGCTAATTCCAAGAAGTGTAAGAAACTAATTTGTACAGTTTATTTTTCTTTGAACTCCTTTCATCTCTTCATAAAGTAGTTGTTGAAGCAGAATTTTTTTTTTCAAAAAAGAAAAAATTGTGAACTCTCCTACATATTTTTCAGAAATCTGTAAGTTCAGTCCTTTCCAACAATTTCTGCCTGGCACAACAGTCCTTCCTGCTTCATTCATTAAAAATAGCAATGCAGCAACATGAATATATCCTTTGGGATTCGACATTAAATGCAGACTCCTGCACCCTGGGCTGACTTACATTTGTGTAGCTCTTTTGATGTCTCTTGGCACACCACTGCAGCTGTCCCTTGTAGTAGGCATTTGAATTGATTAACATGCTTGCTCCTTTTTTATTCCCCTCCTGCTCTCAGGGCTGTACCTTGAAAGATTTACTGCACTCCAGAGAGTGAGGTACTCTGTGGATGCCCTGAGGACAACATAATTGCTGAATCAAAATATCCCATGAGAATGTGAGCTTTGAACTTTGCTTTCAAGATTTAAATTCTCTATTTCTCAGCATATGTGTAACAGATTGTCAGAAAACAATCTCCTAATCAGATGCATGTAGATAAGCAGGGGAAAAGAGAAGAGCACGACTTTTAAAACACTGTGTGCTGAAAATCAGACAGTAAATCTTCAGTCCAGCAAGTAATTAAACATATAAATAGTCACACCAAATTCACTGGGACTGCTCACGTACACAGTTATAGATATAACCGTTTGCACTGCTGGGATTTGGTAATGAGAATCTAATAAAGCAAAACAGAAATGGTTAGCAACCCAAACCAAGTTTAGTCACCAACAGAACTGTGCTACAGTTTGAGACTGTATGCAGTGGTGTTGTTATTCTGGACTGAAGATATAAATCAAAATTCCTTATCTCATTAGGGGTGGGCCCCAGTGTTTTATTTTGCAGAATCTAGTGGCATTAACATATTTTAGGGACTATCAAACAGAAGATTCTTCAAGGATCTCTGGTTGCTAGGAGACTGGTACTTCAGTCCTGCAAATCTTCCACACTGCAAAGAGCAAACTGGTAATAATAAGGTTTTCTTGCCAGATAGCACTCAAAAAGCTGAAGTTTCTGGCTTATTGTTTAAAAATTTTGATCTAGACTTATATCTGTAAAACATGAAAATTTAAGAGTTTTTGGATTTCTGGAAGCAAGTATTTTATCTTATTTATATGATATACTATCCTTACCTCCTTCTTTAATCAATACATCAGGTACCCAGTACCTTGAAAGTTAGTTTCAGTGTCCTGGCAGATTTCAGCCAGTGTATGAAGTGCTGAGCTCCTTTCAGACAGTTCAGAGCAAGAGGTTTATTATCCCCAGGCCTGCTGTCTCCATTCCTACATGTGCAGAACATGACCTGAGAAGCCTCAAACCAGCACCTTCATCCCCTACATCTCCCTGTACCTTTTTGTCCTCCCATGTTGCAGCTACGGCAAGAAGATTGCAGCTGTGTCCTGGGCACATAACAATCTTAAGATATGCACACGCAGTGACAGGAGTGCCATCATGGAGGTTGTGACAGCATTTCCAGATTCTAACTTCACTGAAAGAAATGTCCTCTCTCTTCTAAACCAGCATCACAACATTTGAGAACGCACAGTAAGAATCTCAGACATCACCAAGGGCTATAATTTGATGGTCTTTAAATTTCTTTCTTCTTGGTGACCCAGGAGATATGCTAAACACAAGAACACACCATTTTCCGTGAACTACCACTGTGCACAGCAAATGGGTTGTGTGCTTTTCTGATTGTTTGCCATTAGTACTGTTTAAAAAGGTGTATGCTACAAAAGTATTCGCCTATTAACAACTGGATTTGTTTTCTCACTCAGGACTTTTCAGTTGCTCAGTGTAAAGTCACTATTAAATCATAATCTGTACCCCACTAGAATTAGCCTTCTCATGGATTTTGACCCTGATTCTCTTTAACTGCAGCTGTTCTCATTTCTTATCATGCACCTGGGTAAGATAATGTTCTGATTGGATCCTTCACTGTCCTCATCTGACATCACAGCCAATCTCTTTTCTCCTTCATATGACACTAAAGGTATATGAAAGACAGTGTCCATTGAGAGATAAGGGGAAAGGGGAGGGAAAAATGGTAAAATACCAGCAGACATCAAAGCAAGGGGGACTGCCACTACTTTCAAGAAAACCACAAATTCCCCCAGAATCTTCTGGCAGTCTTCTACTTTGTAATGATTCAAACACAGTTTGTAATTATAAACATTTGATAATTTCAGTCTAAAAGCCTACAGTTCCATGCAATTTTATACCCTTAATGTGGCATTTGTCCCCCACTATGTTACACTTATATAGTAATAGTAGCAACAAACGTGGCTGAATCATTGACAAATTCATCCTTAGGCATCTTCTTTTATTTGCCTTGACAACTAGACTATTGAATTTCAACAGGATGAAAATCTAAAAATAGCACTACGTGAAAAAAGACTGCAAGCAAAGCCACTAGATAATATGGGCTCAGTGCTCCTGTGAAATATGACACGTGCAAAAGCCAGATGTAATTTTAACAATACAGCTTCCTTTTCAACAAAGGAATCTCCAGAGTCTGATTTAATGTCTCCACAGTAAAGCTTAACAATTTCACATTTTGTGTAGGAAGAACAGACGTCTTTAAACTCGCAGAAAAGAACCCTTGAGAAGACCATTAATGCAGATCTCAGTGAGTATAAAAAGAAAAGACCTCTTATGACCCTATAGCAATTAAAACACCATCTAGGTCCTTCACAGAAGTCACCTTATACTTAAAATCATTACAATGACACAACTGGAATCAGCAGCACTGACACAGACCAGTAACGCTGTGGCTCTGCAGAAATCCAAATCACTGCAGCTTAGGAAGTACTTTGCCTTATTTACTTAGATGATATTGTAGTAAGAATCTGCTTTATTATGCAGGATTGCAGAGAGAAGCAGAGAAAAGAAGCTTTTCTCATCTTTACACCCTGCCTAAAAAGGGATGAAGAAAGACATAGTTTAAGTAGTTATCAAATTAGCTAGAGACTTGGGAGCATAAGGTTCAAGTTTCTTTTACCTTATGACATCAACGTCTCATCTTGGGACTCCCTTAAGGAGCTCAAATTCTCTATGAAACAGATACCTCTCTAAGCCCCACCAAACTTTGAAGATACTATAATGATAATTAATATCCAAGTATCTTGAGGCTCAGAAAAATATCTACATATCTGTTGTAAATACGTATTGCTCTCCCACAGTCTCTTGACCTCCAGGTATATACTAGAAGAAAATTCATAACTTTAATAGCAAGAGACTGAGACGCAACTTTTTTGCTGGTTTTACAGATGTGTTTTCATGTACCCTACCACCACTGGGAGCTCAGACGTACAGAAGAGATGTTGTACAGATGTTTTGTGGTATAAAGTAATCTAGTGTCAGCCAACAGCACTCTAATGAATATGACCAGCTCTTTTCTTCACTATAGTTATATTTTCCTTGAACATAAGTTAACTGGTAACTAGAACCAGTTCTTTTCATTCAAGTAAGATCCAAGTTCCCTTATGGTCTGCTGTGGATTTTGGGGACATTTTTCTTTTTTTAATCTCATCCATAATATTATTAGAAGATCCTATTCCTTTGGTGAAGGGAGACTGGCTTGAAAAAGGAAGATCAAAGATATTCTTAATATTATTCTCTGGCCTCATTCTTTTATTGTTTGAGTGAAGTTCCCTTCTTAAACAATTACAGACATAAATCCAAATGATCTATCATAGGCCATGGCTTTTTATTCACTTGGAACACCCATTGTTCTAGAAATAGATACAGCCCCACTGTTACGACTTTGAAACACCACACACATTGGATGGAAATGGGATTAAAAAAGAAGGTGAATCAATAAACAGATATTTTTTTCCACCAGTGCTGTGTAACAGGAGAAGTGAAATCTTTGAAGTCTGGCTTTCTTTTTAAGGAAATATCTGTGACATTGTCTGGGTGCATCACTGCATCTTGCTTATCTTAAACTTCTCTGCAGACAGATAAGTTCATAAGTTACAAAATGCCCTATAAAATACAAGTTGTACCTAAATGCTTCCAAATTTCATGAGGCATCCCACAACTATCACGGACAATTATTTCAGTACATAACTGTCCCTGTAATTAAAACTATTTCCGTAGCATTTTTGTTTTATTTATAAGTCTTTCTGGCTTCAGTTTCAGCCTATTGTTTTCTACTCAGTCCGTAGTGTTTAGAGAAAATGGTTCACTCCCTTTTTCTTTATGGATAAGTTTCTCTTGTTTGAAAACAGCTATCTTAATCAATATTGCTTTGGCTAGTACCTTTCCAGTTCTCTTAGCAATTTTATTGTCTTCCACTGAGTCCTCCCTTTAGGGATGGATGGTGTGGAAAGCAGGGCACAGAGATAGTGAGTGCAATAAGAAAAATTAAATGTTAAAACCTCGTATAACAGGCCCATGTATTACAGCTTCCATCACCTAGATAGATGTAGTTAGAGCAGAAAATGCATGTTTTGTAACAACATAGAACTCTACGAGTGTAGGATGTCGGAATTTTGCAGTTCTGCTCCCCCTCTCATCTTTCTCTCCCACTTCCCATCGCCAACATTCACAAAGAAAATATCTCCAGTATGCAGAGACATATGCAGAGGTATAATGACGTAAACACAGAAACATACAAGACTTGTACCAACTGTGTTAGGATTTGTAATCCGTAAGGTCTCCTGATGAGATGACCCAAGCTTTAGTCCCACTCAGTACAAGGCCACCCTTAACAAGACAGAAGTCAGTGCATCACATACTGCTCTATATTCTCTATTGATAAACGGGAGCTTCTTAAGTGGCAAATGCAGTGGTTAAATACGTCATGTAATGTCTACACTTACAGTTAGCTTTGTCTGTAACATAGACACATCAATAAATGCAGTGACATTGTCAGTAGGTACTGCCATGTATTAGACTGAGACAGATTTCACTTAGTAAGATTACACATTATACTGGTTCCTCAGCCTCCATTCACCTACAGTATTTGTCGATCTACAGTACCTGGTGGGGTCACACTGGAGTCAAGCTAGCTGGAAGTAAAGTATACAGAAGGTCAGCTGGACAGACAGCTTGGCTTCACCTCTTTGTTTTAACATTTTGTAATTCTGTGGCATCATATAATGCCGAAGAAAATATAGTGCATCAGTCTCACAAAATAGAAGTGCTGCTGTATCTTAGAACCATAAAAAAAAAGAAGAAAAAAGAAAGAAAATACTGCACAGATCTACCTTTTTTTTAAACCCAAGCAGATATCATAGAAAGGCTTTCCTCTTCATATGAGTTTGTATTGTACAGCTCCTCGCACTCTTCTCTTCTGATATCTACAGTACAAATAACCAGTTTAATCACATTAACTAAGTGCACAGATTCAGATCATTTAATGGAGAAAAAGTATACAAAAACATACTGAGCAATTGGAGTCCTAACTACCATTTTAAGGCAGAGCTGCCTAATTTAGTTCAGGTTTTTTTGTTCAGGTTGCACTGGATGGTTTGCCAAGCGACACAGAGAACAGGTGCAAGTTCTTTAGGGACTGTTTTTTGAGAAGGACTACAGCATCTCATGCCAGCTGAGAATATTAGGCATGACAGAAATCAGCTTGACTCACCAGAACAGCCATTTAAGAGCAGAGCCTCTAGTGGTATCAGTCAGCAAGGCTTGACTTCACCAGAGCGCTGCTAATTTACCCCTATTGGGAAGCTGGCTCTGAGACTTTACAGAATGAAAATGAAACTGAGGAATTAAAACAAAGTTCCTAAAATATTAGGAAATAAACCAGCTTGAGAATGTTACGTTTTCCCAAGCATGCAAAAGAGAAGCCTGCAGGTAATATTTTCATTTTAATCTGTGGTTATTTGATACATGCTCACACATGTAGTACACACTACAGAGGACTCTAAGGCCTATACTGAGAAAAATACCCAAGTTTTCTATCTTACTCTTATTGCAGATATTTCCCAGTCTCTTTCAGACATAACTTCATAGAAAATAGACCTTGCTAAAGATTTTTCCAGCTAAGAATATCTTCAACCATACAAATAGAAAGAGAAATTGAAGGGGGAAAAAAAAAAAAGGAAAAAAAAAAGGAAGACCCAGTGTATATTGAAGGTCAGAGAGAGGGTTTGGGGTAATTTAGAAGAGGTTCAATTATTAAAGGGGTACTTTTTCTAACCTTTCATTAGAGATTATGAATGCGGAAACAATTTTAGGAAATCTGATGAAGAAAGAAGAATGCACAACAGTAACTACAATAGGTAATGAGAGCAAGTTGAGCCCATTCACTGTGCCGATACAAGGAATCCCACTGTAATCCCCAACCCAAGATTTTGATCAATTGATACATGAAGTAGCAAGTCCAGACACAAAAGCTTTTCATTAAGTGCATTGGTTCAAATGTTGTACTCTAAGTGGTAAAGAGAAAATGTAACTCTAAGGAAGGTGAAAGCTTCCACTACCAATTAAAATGAGCATGCAAGGATGCAGAGAAGTAACATAAAACACAAAAAGATATTATTGCTAAAATTGCCTAAAGAACTGATTTGTTACTCAGGTAATACGTCCTGATCTACCTAGATTTGCATGAAACAATACATAAGATGCTCAGCTGAGAATTGTTCTTTAAAAGTGATTTAATAGAGCTCTAGGTGTATTTTTAGACTAAAATACATATAAGGCTCCAATTCAGTAGAAATATTGGAAATCTGAGACAACCGTAAGATGTACTGCAGATATGTAAGCTGCTCTGAAAGTAATGCCTCCGATTTTTTTCCCATGGAAACTAACAGATATAAAGAGCACACTAATGCTGTTGGATAGAGCAAATTCTCAGCTACAAACACTACTTTTCAACATTGTCACCAAAATTAGCTATGATTTTCACCATCGATGAACAAGAGCCTTCATGTCCTGCTCATAAATACCTGCATGGTCATCAGGAATGTGGCTTGTCTTTCACTTTGCTGTCTCCATTGCTGAAATGCACCACCTACCACCTCACTGTGCTCACATCCACTGTTTGGTCTCCATAAATGTTCAGAAAACATTGAAGAATGTCAGTGACCGCCATTCTTTCCAACAGAGAAATTCAATGGCACAACTTCGCTTCATGCACACTTCCAACTTCCTTGTCAAATGCCATTTTGTCAAACTGCCCTTCTGCTGTCATCTATCACACAGCAACAAAATATAATGGAATACTGGTGGGAAAGTTCAACCTTTACTGCCATACCACCAACGTCCACCTCAGACCAACATAATAAAATATGAGGCATTATTTTTGGAGCAGCCTTTGTATATTCTCCTTTAAGGTACTCAAGAATTCTTATTATTATACAAGATATGGGTGAGATCTTTTGTACATGATGAAAAGCTCTGATTGCCTGCTTTCAGTTGATGTTATGATAATTTGGAATAACACTGAAATGACAGAAGGAATAAGTTTAATCTTCTGAGAGCAGTCAAAGAATCAGTCTTGTTTTCCCTCTCAGATAAGACATCTCTCCATAAATGCTTGTCAGAATTTAAAAACAGGGTGGGAGTTGCATGCCTTAAAAATTTAAACATAAAACTGTTACAGGATTAAACAGAGATAAACTGGCCATACCAAATATAGCATGATTGGAATCACCCTCTGATTTCCATCAGTTTAGAAGCACTCAGTAACACACAGGGTAAAAAAGTACCAAAATTCTTCAAGATTGAGTGTAGCGGGCTGATAGATATTGCATGACAGAGTAGTAGTAATCTGGAGATGTGCATTCAGGTGTGATGTGAAGATTTTAGATGCTGAACTTAGTTCTCACCTCTAAGAGTTAAGAGGAAAACATATCTACTTCTTTACTGAGGTGGTTTTGTTTATAGCATATCTTTGCTGTATGCCATTAGTTCCAAAGGGCTGAGCTTCTATTTATTATCTAACTTGGTGGTGGAGGGTTTCTTTCTTCACCGCATGAAACATCAGATGTTGGTGTCAGATAGGGAGGGTATGCTAGGATGATACAATGATACTGGTCTTGGTGGTACAGAGAGAATTGGCATGTTTTACTCATGGTTACTCATGTCTAAATTAAATGCCAGATACTTTCCCTCACATCAGACTTTCAAAAACCTTATAGTTTAATGAAATATTTGCATTCTTTGTAGTATACATGAGGTTCCTCTTTCCAAGGGAAAATATTCAATAATCTCAACATATTCCTTAGTACTGCAAGAACAAAGGACTTGACTACTTCTGTCTTCTCCCCTCAGTGAATTAGTGTGCCCCTTCACCTTTTATGTACTGTCTGTGGATCATCTGAGAACAGCAGAGGTATTCCATGGCCTATGGTGCAGAGGTGTACATGGAGGAGGGTTATCCTGAGTAAAATATCTATTCCATTATCAACCATGGAGAACTGGACCCAATTTTCTTTACATCTCCATGACAATTACATGCAAGAGTTTTACAAAATTGTCATTCTTCTTTGTTAAAAAAAAAAAACAACAAACATTAGATCCTTTGAACACATGAAGACAAATCAAAGGCAGCCAGATGCTTCTTCCAACTCTATGAAAGTTCCTAGGGATTAAATTTTAGCCTTTTTTCAAACATCATTTTAGTAGTACAATGAAGCTTATACTTTAAAAAGGGATTAAGAGCCTAAGTTAAAGATTGATCCTATCAAATTATGTAGTCCATAAACCAAATCTTTTACACTACAGAAAAGAAAAGGAATACAGTTACACTGGTCCCTCTCAAACTTTAGTAATACCACAAGTACAAAATTAATGCTGAAGTGAAACTCTTGTAGTTGAAAATGTGACAGCTTACAAGGGCACTAGGATCTCAGAAGCCCTTACCTATGGATTAACTCTCATTTACAGCTCTCCACAACACAGAAATAAAATTACCTCCCACAATGCTGATTAAGTCAGAGTAACAAGAATCAGACTAAATGAGAGGCAGTAACTTCCTGTTGCCATTTCTTGTCTTGTACATTTGTTCACAGCAGACAGGATGCTAACTCAAAGTCCACTAAACTCAGAGGGAAGACTGGTGAGTACTAAGCTAGAATCTGAGTCCTGATTGTCCTTCTAAAATGAAGTACCTCTTTCCAACAAATAAATAAAAACGAAAAGAAGTTTCACTTCCTCTTTGACATATGCATCTATATCTGCAAAAATTGACCTCAAGATGTTACAGAAAGGAAATTTCATTACATAGCTGAGAGGCTTGATATCTCATGATTTCTTATCCTTCAGAAAATGCTAATATAATAAAGGAAGAAAACCAATATTTTGCCAATGCTGTCACCATGTGAATTTCACAGAATGATGGATAGACTGTCAGTACAACTTTCTACTTTATTAAAAGATATTTTTGTTCAGAAAAAAAAAAATATTACATTATAAACTTCAGTCATATAAGAAGAAAGAAAAATCAAAGAATTCGGTCACCAGACATAGCTTATGTACAAAAATGACTAAAAATGTTCTGCCATTATCTTGTGATTGCTTAACTCTGTAATTAAACACAAGGAGATTAAAAAAAAAAGAAAAAGAAAGAAAGAAAGAAAGAAAGAAAGAAAGAAAGAAAGAAAGAAAGAAAGAAAGAAAGAAAGAAAG
>JAOWBP010002559.1:43132291-43144206 GCA_028571105.1 Tragopan temminckii | reverse complement strand
AGTGCTAGTCAGTCAAACCAGTACAACTTCAACTCAATTGAGTTTTGTTGCTCTACAGCCCCATGCCCTAAACCTCTAACTGTTCCTTAGAAAAGAAGATCAAAAAGGCAGGAGTTTCTGTATGGAAGGAATAATTTCCAGTCACATGCTGTAACAAGAGTTGCATTAGATCTACTGGCTCTAGGTAAATAGTCAGTAGAGTGGAAGTGTCCAGCAAACAAGAAACATGACAGGAAAAGAGAACAGAATACATTCAAACTGAAGGAAACCAGGTACAGCAGAGAGAAGTGGCCTGCAGGGACAAGTGGGAGCTGAGCAAACATCAGAAGAGACTGAGGAAGTAGGTAGGAGGAGATGAGCCATGCCATCAAACTGGGAGCTGCAATGAGTCATGGGTTAGAGGCTGGACCTAGACGATACCAGGCTTACAAATAATGCTTTGCCTACCCCTTTCCTGTAACGTGAAGTGCAGCACTGAGCAATACTATGAGTACTCAGGAAAATGAAAAAAGGATAGGATAATTTGACAATATTTATGAAAAATGTCTATTTATTATAGTGTTCACGATTAGTTCAAATTTTGTGATGCAGGGATTAGAGCTTCCAGAAAGCTCAAAATTTTTTCTCAAGAATGCAATGATCCTTGATTGTCAGGAAAAAAAAAAAAAAAAATCAAAGGTGGGAAATTGGATGCTCTCCACATTCTCTTTATTGCTAATAGCAACTAGACTTCAGTTATGTAAGCACTTGGACCAAAACTACCAGGGAAGTGTGCTAAACAGTGAGAGCAGGAA
The DNA here is from genome assembly GCA_028571105.1 of Tragopan temminckii. Classification (NCBI taxonomy): domain Eukaryota; kingdom Metazoa; phylum Chordata; class Aves; order Galliformes; family Phasianidae; genus Tragopan; species Tragopan temminckii. The sequence continues at coordinate 43,143,412 of JAOWBP010002559.1, read as the reverse complement.
CTTAACTAGCAGAGACTATGACTGCATCAGTAACAAAACAATCTTACAAGCTGAAGAGTATAAGGCTTCTACGCTGCAAACCAAAAGTGTTCAAGAGCAGCATAGTTTGTGAACCACACCTGACTGTGGTGAAATCAAGTACAACTTGAATGCTCACTGCTTTGAGGAAGGAGATAACTTGTTCACAACAAGCCTGTAGAGAAGTCTACAGGCTTTTGCAACTGCTGATGCTGCTGGCACGACTCAGGCAATTTTATTTACCAATCAGTTCTTTGTTTACACACAAGTGATTTGCAAATACATTCAAATAAAAACTCTGTCAGCAGATATAATTCAATTTTGATTTTTAAAGAATATTATCTGAATCATATGAAAATACTGAGCTTATCACATTAAAGTTAAAGTAAAAATCTAAGGGTCTGAATTGTCTTAATGATGACCTGAGCTAGAATTACAATGTGCTTAAACACGGACAGTGAGCAGTAGTTGTACTTTCAGGAATTAATGAATAAGAGGGTTGTATAGTTTACAGAACTCTCAAGTGGGGTAGATGGATCATTAGTGGCTGTAAGTCCTCGCTAGATTCTTTCATGTGTGACCATCCTACTACTTGTGTGAACCACACAACTCCTGTGATTCAGCTCTTACAGCAACAAGACATACCTCATTGAAAAGTGCACGGTCTCTGCTCATTAGTTCATTTTATTAATGTTTATATACAGAGTCAAAAATAATGCATATGTGTATATTGTCTCTCAGAGCATAATTTTCTTCCTACGTGCATTCACAAATCTGAGGAGCACAGAGCTATCTAGCTTACTTCCTGAAGTTGCCCAACCATCACCATATCTGCAAAACTCTAACTTGCAAGAGAACGGACACACAGCTCACACAGCAGACTTGCATCTAGGAATGCAAACATCATTACAGATTAGTACAGAGGAACAGGGGAGCACTGCAGTAGCTAATTTAGTTGTGTGACATACCAGGATATCGTACACAAATTACATTTAAACTAAGTGGAGCAAAATGCAAGTTTTGACTTCCTCATGTCAATTTCACATATTTTTAAAAGAGAGAGTAGGCAGAGAAGGAGGACTATCTCCAAGAAGAAAAGAGGAGCTTCAAACTTTTTCTTGAAGTAACTGAACTCCTCATGGAGCTCTTCATTGCACTGAAAAGACCCCCCCCACATTCACAAGAAGCTTTCTGACTCCAAAGAGTCACCGTCTTAGGCAAGACTAAGTTTCCCATCTATATCAAGGCAAAGGACCTTAATTCTGAAGCGTCCATCCAAATCAAGTCAAAGAGATGTTCTTGTGTTATGTGTTCTGTTAGCTTTAACTGCCATTTAGACAGGGAGATCAGTTTAAGGAGCTGCTCTATTATTAAGGCCTTCTGAGAGCTATACTGAAATTTCCAGCAGTGAATGGCAACTTAATTTTTTTTTTTCTCAGCCACCTCCCTACAGCTCATTCTTACAGTAGGCAATTTGAAGAGCTAAGCAAACAGTACTCTTCCTTTCTGTGCATTTCTTTTTAAGAAGTACTAAATCTTTGTGTTGTCATTTGCTCCAAGATGTTGGCTTAGCCAAGGTACTGCACAAAGTGACATGGATTTCAATGGTCTGCCTGTAGGGACAAGACTACAAACAGAAAAATAAATTGTCTGTATGGCTGCATAATTGGTCTTACGGCCAAGTCCTACAGATGCAGGTGCTTGAAATGACATTTATGTAGCAGCAAATGCATGACAAATGACTTTATGCTTATATATTTAACTAAATTTATATTTGCTGTGTCACCTGTCCTTTCCTCTTGGTATGAATCCTATCTCTATCCTGTAACAAGAAAATAGTGTTACCAAGAAGTTAAATGGGAGCAGCTCAGGCTGATTGTACCAAATGCATTCCAAGATTTAACAGAAATCCACGAGTGCTGAAATATATGTTTTGCAGTTTGGTCCCCTATTCTTAGCATCTCAACAGGGAGCTAGTAACAAAGTACATTCACGGACAAAGTCATATTCTTTATGATGCTCAAAGTGCTATTTTCTGTAAAGAAACACAGCTTTTAGACTGCAGACATATGATCTATAGCAATGGAACAGTTATATTTGAATTCAGAATAAATTGTATGCTTAGTTTTGACTCTCATCTTGTGAATAGCAACAACACATCTACATTTTGATTCCTGTTGGTGCAGGACCAACAATTAAAGATTGAAAGATCAAGTGAGAGTCATGTATGCTGCGTGAATAAGAGACATCCAGAAAATTAGTCTAAAGCAACAGAAGTTGAGTGGAGAAAGCCAGAGCAGCAACGAAATTTAAATAAGCTTCTCGGAGAGGAATGGTATAACTTAACGCACAGGAAAATATAATCATCTCAGTCAGGAGAAAAAAAATCAGATCCTGTTTTATTTATTCACAAGATGCAGTCTATTTGTCTCTCATATCAACTGCGCACCATTAAGCTTTACTAGTGGAGGAACCAACAGCAGGAAATTTCTAGCTATTTTAGGAGATGCACAGTCCTCCCCAGTCCCATGTGAAGGAATGACCAAAATCAGTCTAGGTTTTTTCAAGAGAAAAGTTAATTAGCCCTTTGTATAACTGAAGAGGTAGCTCTGGCAACAGAGCATATGGGCAGGAAAGGGAGGAAATGAGTCACAGATAGAAAAGAATGGCATGAGTTTCTTCGGGCCAAATTTAGTTGACCTATACAGTTTGGTAACAAAGTAATCCCTGCTTTTCTATTCCTTTCTCAACCTACAAGAGAAAACCACAACCTAAAACTTGTGAGAAGTTTTTTTCTGAGAAATTAAAAGTTTATGCAGTTTCAGCACTAAGCAAGTAGCCTGCTAACAGATGTCACTTCAGGAGAGAAAACTGTCTTGTTTATTGCATATGATCTAAGTTTCCTAGATAACAGTTGACATTTTTTCCACCTTGACAAAACTGTTGATGCAGATTTTTTTACAGCAACACTAGTCTTGAACTTGCTTTCCATTAGTTGTGTTACACTTTATGATTTGACACAGCCTCAGTAGATTCAGTTACAAGAACTGATTAGTTACACATGCTAAGAGCTATTAGAAGTTCTCCTTTCCAAACCAGTACTGAATATCATCTAGATTAAAGAAAAAAAAAAAATTTCAGATGTCCTGTTAATTCCATGGTACACTTAGAAACATTTGAGAGAAACAGTGCTAACACAGATGTTTTTTTCTGGTATGTTTTGCTTTGAAGACCTCTATTCTAGTCTAAACACATTTCCTCACTGAGTGAAAGCCTTCTCATGGTCCACTGTATAAAAACAACTTGTGTTGTTCACTCTGAAAGTAGTATCTCCTATTTATTTCTATGAAAACTACAATAAGTAGTACAATAACACTTCTTGATAGAGCAGATTCTCACCTACAAACACTCCTTTTTTTCAGTGCAGTCACTACCATTAGCATTACATTTTCACCAGCAATGTACAAAAGTCTGTAACAATCCTGTGGCTTTTCACATCGCTGACACCATTGCTGAAACACACTATTTGCCACCTCCCCATGCTACATTCACTGTTTTGTCTCCATAAATGTTCAGCAAACACCAAAGAATGTCAGTAGGTGTAATTTTTCCACATGGAAGAATTCAATGACAAACTTTTGCTTCATATGCTTTTCCATGTCAGATATCATTTTGTCAGAGTGCCCCTCTGCTGTTATCTGTTGCACAGTGGAAAAAAATGTAATAGGATATTGGCACGAAGGTTCCACCTTTACTACCAACATCCACCTTTACTACCAACATCCACCTCTGGCATGGTATGATATCTTAAAATAGAAGGCATTACTTTCAGAACGGTGTTCATTATAACCCAGGAACACGTAGCAAACAAGTAACAACAGCTGCATGTTACAGGTTTAAAGGCACGTTACAGGATTAAAGGAATTTGGAAGGTTCCAGTTATAGTTCCAACAGTAAAATTCTAATTAATGCATTACTTGTAATACCATGCAGATTGGGCTGCTCTCCTGACACCTTGCTGTTGCTTTGCATTCTCATCTCCATACCCTGAAGAGCTCTTCAATTTCTATTGCACAGTAAATACAAAGTTTACCAGGATTTTCATTTTAAGGTTCCTATAGCACTGACCTACCAATTATCATGGCATACAGAACTGACAGTTCTGCTTAAATTGCCTGCCTAGATTTGTAGAGTATTGCATCTCCTTATTCATCATCTCTATATACATAACATTGGGAAAGCATCCTAAGATATAAATAGACATGGAGATGGTTGCTCGCTGAATTCTAAATAACTGGATGTATCCATTACTGCATCCTTGGAGGATTCCAATTCTTCCCAGAACTACAACTCCTTTTTGAGTGTTATCTACCTCATTATGCACAGATTAGTTACATTATGTTATTGGTTTGCACAGACCACACAGTAGCTGAAAACTAGTTTTGCAGAAAGGTTATTGAAAGAAACTCATGAAAGGAACATATTCTCTCATCAAAAAGCTGTGTTATCTGTACATTTTTCACATTCACACGAGGAACAAAGAGCTCGCATGATACTCCTGTCATTCATCTCTCCGATGCTGCCTGATAGAAGTCTGCATGAATTGGCATACACCTGCAGCATGGATTCACTGTGCAGAGTTATTAAACTATATAATATATAATGTCTATATATAATATATAATGTCTTCCAAATCAAACTAAAGAAATTGTTTCCTTACCTTTTTATTATGAACCACTAAACTGTAGACTAGTTAACTACAACTTCCACAAAACATTAAGTGCAGAATCAGGAAAATCAACAAAAGCCATTTACAAGTGGCAGTTCTTTCAAACAAAGCTATTAGCTGCATTATCTATTCTTACCCTGACTATTTTTTCAGCCTTAGAAATTAGGGCATTGGCTTGCAGAGTCGTGCCCTGCTTGCTGAAATTAAGGACAATTATGTAATGGAAAAATGAAATATAACAGGTCAGAGTTGTGCATCTGCTGATGCTGAGGTGGTGGAGGCATTGCCATTACTGTGTTGAAAATATGGAGCAAGGTGTAAGGTGTTGAAGGATCTGACATTCTTGTTCAGCAGACACGTGTAACAGCCACAGCCATTAGGATTCTCTCTGGAGCACTGCCAACGTTCCAAGGATTTTTATTTATTTATTTTCAAAAACTCCACATAAATCGCAAAACAAAACTTTCATCTCCCCAGGGGAACACTTACCATCCTTTCTAGAGTAATGAAGAGTTTCAGCAGGAAACTGGCAATCCTTCATGGGCAATATGCCAAACTGCATTTTTCATTCCTAATTTAGAGCTTAAACATGTTGGTAGACGACACTGAAGAGCTGGGTGCTAGAGATGCATATCTCAAGCTGCTGTAAATCCCAAATCTACAGGGTCAGGTCTTGTGCTGACCCCAGACTTGCAGAAATCCACTGATGTCTGCAAACCTCTGGGAGCACCTTAAAAATAAAGTTTCATAAATGCAGACTGCTGCTTTTCCCTTTGCCTTCCAAGTCTTTCTTTACTCTTTCTGCATCATTTGACATTTTACCATACTTCCGTATTAACCACCAAAAAATCTGATCTGTGAGCATGACTTCAAACTTGTATTTACAAGAGTAAAGATACAGTGACATATGGACCACCAGCTGGCAAGAAGTAGGAATGATACTTTGCGGAGTTTGAGTCACTAAGTAAATTAAAGAAAAGAAAGTCCATCTTTGTTACAGTCACAATCCTGCTGAGAAAAGCCTGTCTTCTTAAAACTGAAGCTGTTTGAAAGGACGACTGCAACAAGACCAGTACCCAGGAAACATGAAATCTGGATGTATTAAACTAGAAGCTAAACTATTATAAGAAGTGTATGCAAGCAAGCTATTTCCTGCTAACTGTGAGGAATAGTACCACAAAAGCAGTAGTGGGAGACAGAAAGAAAAAAAAAAAAAAAAGACGACAGTCTGTTCCTTTTAAATGGGACTCAGAATCACTTTGAGCTTGAGGGTGACACTAGGAGAAGTTTCTTTTTATTGAGGTCATGACCACCCACACAAGTTTAAAAGTTTTCAGCTTTTCGCCCCCACACCTCTCTCTGGCCTTACGCCTTTTTCACAGCATTTGCCTCCCCTTCACCTTCTGGAGGGATCCTCCTGGTCCTCCATCAGGAGGACTACCCCTCCTCCTCCCCAAATGGTGGCTTTGATCTGCAGACTGTCAGCTAAGTACATTTCCCACCCCAGCAACTGTCAGGAGATTAATATCCTATTTAACTACCAAATATCAAGTCCTCCCAGGAAGTAGTTCATTCTTCTTTATCTTAATTTCTACCCTCAAACTGTTGTTTTTCACCATCATAACTTCAGGAACAGTTGAAGACTTCCTGCCTACGCTCATGAAGTTTAACAAAAATTCATTTTCAAACTTAAGAGACCATTCTCTTCAATCCCAGCCCATTTCACCAATCTTTTCACTTCGCCTGTTTCCCTAAAAGGGTCAAAAAAAAAAAAAAAATCTAGCCTTTAAAGGACAGTTCTGTGGTTTAGCAGCTGCACTGTAGGCTGGGGCAGCAGCTATCTTTTTGACTCTTTTTAGTGAAAGTAATACACAAGGAAGATAAAAAATATTTGGCAAAGGAAGATTCTTAGATTTATTTATTTATTTATAAACAGGTAACAGAGGTATAGAAAGAAAGGCCTTTTCCTTTGAAAAACAGAACATTGTCTGGGGACTATTAAATAACAATATAACTAATTACCAAGCTAATTATCTTCATGCTGGAGCACCAAACAACTGAAACACAGAAGCTGCTGAGAGCACTTACTATAGTAAATTACTGAAATACTTCTCATGGCTTATTTTGCTGAATTAGAGTACTAAAAGAAGTGTGCTGCATTATTTCTCTATTGACTTTTCCACACGTGATTATTTATTATTAAATTTATAAGTACAAATCAGGCAGGAAGGTCAAGCTGCTAACAGTTATTCTGGAGCCTCATCAACTGTACAGCGTTATCTGCACTGAATAGTAGGGATATTGCTTAACTGCATAACAAGGCATATAGGTCGTAAGTACTTAAATATCCATACAAAACAAAACAAAAAAAACCAACAACAACACTGGGCCAGCATGCAAAGCGTTAGACATAAATGGGAGAAAAAGAAGATGTAAGACAAAGCTGTTCCATGTTGTATTGGAGTTGTAATGCAAAAGAAATATGAAGCTTGCCTTCCTTGCCCATCCCTCAGTGAACAAAGAAAAGAAGCACCAGGGAAATTTCAGAGAAATCTGAAATCATTACTTTTTGCCTCTGCACTGTGTAGGTTTGTTTGTTCAGCAAGAAAACATTTTCAATTTCTAGTTGTCAACTAAACCCTCCTCAACTCCATGGCTCCAGCAAGCACTATATTTTAAGACAAGACTTTTAATGGTTAAGTGACTTCTGTAAGATCTTTGAGGAGCTCCTGTCAAAGCCAGGAGACTGCATGCAAGTTAAGTGCCTGAAGACAGAGAGGGCAGAGAACAAAATCTTTGCCCCAGGAGCAAAATACCTGCGTCTGAAATGAGTAGTTTCATTTGGCCAAGGAGGGTCAAGATCTAAAGTAAAACATATCTCAGCCAAATCGAGTCTCTCATGGCACTGCTCACTTCTTCACTGCCTGACACAGGATTTCAACAAGATTCTGTCACAAATCCTTTCTCCTCACCACTATTTCTTCTCAACAGCATGGTAGCATAGACCTATTACAAGGAAGGATCCAGATACACAGTCTAGTCCTTATTGTGGCCCTGAGTAAAAATAAATCCCACAAGAATCAGTGCTACTCACTACACAGGTAAAGGCTCTTCATATCACTCTTGGGCATTGTATAAGCATCACTGTATATGTTCTTGCTAGCAAAGTAGGACCAATAGTTTTAAAAAGAGCTACATCTAGCAGCATGAGAAAACTAGACTGCATTCAGATAAAAACAGTTATTGCAGTTTCTAGAGGTAATGTCTTGAATTTATTCTGATGTTTTCCTATTTATTAAAATAATAATAATAATAAAAGCACTAAAGAATATGAAATGGTACAAGATAAAAGCAATTAACAGGACTCCAGCTTCAACAATAGTGTTCCCCTCCTCTGGCAGTTTTACAGAGAGAAGCACAAACCTAAGTATCATTTCTATGCTCTTTTCATCTTATGGCAATTGTTGTTTTGTAGCATATAGCATTAGGGCCCGTGCCCCAAACCTTTCCATCCTGTATGGACAGCACCAGGAGAATTTTCTTTTGATCTATTCTTCTAATAGCTTTAGTGATGTCAGAATATTAGAGCTACTCATTATCTAAGGGCTGTGCAAATTCACATTAAATGAAAATGTAACTTTTCAGTCATTAATACATTGAAAGAAGTTGTAGTTAAAGGAGAAGATTGATTGCTTGGAACCTTATCCATTACATTCAGAAGCAAAATATCAGTGACAGAAGCTAGGCAGCCAAAGAAATAAAAAGAAAGATTGAGATATCAATCAAAGAATTTCAGATCCTTTTCTTCTGGTACCAACCACTAAAGGAGAGATTTAGAGGGATGTAACAAAGCAAAAGAGATCCTACAATGAGGGAAAAATCTATGGCACTTCTCTTGCCCAGAAGATGACAGTGAGGTGTGCTGTATCCAGGCAGCAGGAGTTCAGCAACAGGTGTTTGTTGATGCTGTTGAGTGCAACATCCCAACTCCTTGCAGATCAGAATGGCAAAGGTTAAAGAAACCAAGGGGGCTATTTAGTAAAAAGGAACTTTGTACAAAGACTGGAGGCATATTTAAAATAAAACCTATGGAAATTTGCAAGTTTTAGAAATTGATTTCACTTCTCAAAACCACAGAAATGCGAATAGATCCTGCAAACAGAGGGGATTCGAGGTCAGAATGACTGTGTGTATCTAACCTTTAAAATTTTTGAGACTCAGACCCATCTGAAAAAAAAAGTAGATGACAAATCACTTTCCCCAATTTAAAGGACAGCATGAATTAAGCATTGAGAGGGTTGTCAGGCTCCTCCATACAGTGGTTACATAACTCAAACAGAGCAGGTGAAGGTGGGACCCTGGAGTTTATTGATTAGTTCTATACCAGATGAAAACTCAGATGTGCAGAACAGTCATTGCGTAATGAGTTAATATTTGCTATTTGATGCTACGTCATTAAAAGCTAGCCCTTTTTTTTTTTTTAGATCAATATGGTATTACGTTGTTCTCTGTGATTCAGAAAGAAACCTAGTTTTACTTTGACTTTTTTTGATCTCTGTATCTTTCGCCCCCATTCTCACGAGTATTGTTTGAACTTTAATTTCTATACTATATACTGCATTCTCGATATGGAATTCCCATATTTAGGTACTACGATTGTTCAAAAGGCTCTCCAGCTGGGTAGGAAGACTATTTGAGTGATAATACAGTGATTGTGAAGAATGGGACATCAGTTCCCGTTTTAGAACATACATCTTGGCAAGTTTGAATGGAGCATATTCAAGTGGGAACAAATGGACATTTTAAGCGTGTAATTTAAAACAAAACATTCAGCACTTACATGAATAAGCTCAGCAACTGCAGCTCCCCTAGCCCAGGATCAAAGAGCTTATGGAGGACAACTCCAAGCTCATAGTTATCAGGCAGCCCACAGGCATAATAGATCTGGAGTTCAACAACAGGAATCCTGCACTCCTGGTCCCTTTTCTTCATTTTCAGATTTATTAGATGCCCACCTTTCTCTCTAGCTTCTTGTGGTTTCTGTGAAGGAAACAGTCCTAAAGCTGCACCTATTCACCACTGGGCTGAGGTGCATTATAAATGTGTGCATATGCTTATACAGGCTGTCATTTCCAACCACCAGTCAAAAACGTACTTTTAAAAGTTCTTCCTAAAAATAATGCTAAGCCAGAAAGACTTATTTTTTTTCACTTGAGAAAGAAACAAAAAGAAACAATACAAAATCAAAACAAACAGAAAAAACACCACACTCTAACTATGTGGGGTTGAAGGATCAGGCTGCTTTTCATCACAACTGAGAACCTTGTTTGCTTGTGGCATTTTGCTTTAGCTGAGGTGTCATGCATCCAATTAAAAAATATTGAGGAAGACAAGATTGGAATGAGAATGACTATGTGCTGCAGCTGCCCTGAAATGAGTTAGCTAAAAAGCACACAGCTGGGAGAAGTACTGTTGTCTTGGCCATTCCTGAAGCCATAGCCATGTCGATGCTGTAACAGCATAAGTTAGGCTTTTACTGCTGGGTGTGGAGCACAAGTCTTACAAGGAGCACCTGAGGGAACTGGGATCGTTCAGTTTGGAGAAGAGGACGCTCAGGGGTCACCTTAGCACTCTCTACAATTACCTGAAAGGAGCTTGTGGTGAGGTGGGAGTCAGCCTCTGCTGCCACGTAACTAGTGATACAACTAGAAGAAGCAGCCTGAAGTTGCACCAGGGGAGATTCAGGTTGGATATCAGGAAAAATTCCCTCTCCAAAAGAGTGGTCAAGCACTGGGAAGGATTGTCCAGGGAGGTGACATAGTCACTGTCCCTGGAAGTGTTCAAGGAACATTTAGATGTTGTACTAAGGGACGTGGTTTAGTGGGGAAATGTTGGTGTATGGTTAGACTGGATGATCTTGGAGGTCTTTTCCAACCTTGGCAATTCTATGGCTCTATGATGTGCTTTTGCCTTACCAATGTACTTAATTTGAAAGCTATGAAGAAACCTTTCATTAATCTAAAAAAAAAAAAAAAAATGGAAATGGTCAGCCTTTCACCATGTATCAGCCAAATCCTCTTCAAGGCACTAAAAAGACAAGCATGCAGGATTTTCTTTTCAGTTCCCTTTCCAGTAGTGCCCTCAATATTTGTGCTGCTGTATCCCAGCAGTTGTTCTTCTGTCACAAAATGGAAGTGTGCATGGAATCCCATGACAGAAGAGTCAGCCATTCAACTCTCAGTGGATGAAAGAATCATCGGGTCTGGCAGAAACTACTCAGATTGACAAAGGAAGAAAACAAGACAACCTAAAAGCCACATAAGTTGTTCTAAAAGGCTGGGTCTGCTCAGTGAGTCATCAGGTGGGCACATCTA
>JAOWBP010002559.1:43091273-43123897 GCA_028571105.1 Tragopan temminckii | reverse complement strand
ATACATTAGAAAAAAATCTGAATTCTAATACCAAGCTCAGATCTCATCAGTTGTGCAATGGTTAGTTGTGAGTCAAAGCAGCCCCTGGTGATAGTCAAGGTTGCAACCCTTTCTTCAGAATAGCTACTACATAGGCAGAACACAAATTGCAGTCCTTTCTGTGATCTTGTGCTGCATTTAAGAAATACAAAAGCATGGGAAAGTTAAACCTTTCTTGATTTCATACTCACAGCTCTAATTATGCAGAGATCACAGAGATGTTAGGATGAGTGAACAATGTACGGGTAACACTAATGAAGCTGGGAAGAGGTAACCCTTCAGCTCTAGAAATTCTCTTTGCAGAAAGCAAAGAAAACACGCCACAATAAAAACCCAAATTGTTATGGATTACCTATCTCATAATACAGGACTCACTGTTTTCATATCTGAGCTACCTTAATCATATCCGTAACATCTTTCTGCTTAGTGCTTCTTTCTCTCCTCTCATCTCATACTCCAAGGAGTCCTTGGAGACAGTAATAACATTAATAAATAGTCACCAGCTTCTGCAAGCACCACTTAGGACACTGCCAGACAATTGGAGGGGAAATGTCTACTTGTTGACCAAATGTTGCCCAGTCCCTGAAATTTTTATCAGCTGAGCTGAGCTGTGGTGTCTGTTTATCAGACAGGATGCCTTCCCCAGATAAAAACTCAAGCAGAGCAGTTCCTTTAGCTAGATACAAGTCTTTGATCTACCCTGGTTTAAACCATTACTTTCTATGTTTGTGGGAGCCAAGAGGCTGCGGCTTTGGTCTGGAACAGGCAGTAGCCTGGGGCTTTGCAAAGAGACAAAAAGCATTACTCAGCTACTAAATAGTAGCACATTTCTGGCAAAAGAGATATCTTTTAGCAGGGTTTGTGGGAAAGCTAAAGTGTCTATAATTATGTGAGACTGAATAGAGTACAGCCTTGTATTCACAGGTTCACCTTTTAATAGCTCACCCCAACACTTGACCTCTGCATCCTTAGAAGATTTGATTATATAGGCTACAAGATACTTTCCAACTCCTTCAAGACTCGTGCATAACTTCAGTCTACATTGGGGAGTATTACAGTGCTAACTTTTGGCTGAGATGGGAATTTGATTCTAATCACTTAGAGTCATTAAACCTTGCAAACTTAAGAACCAGATTTCCAGGTGTCTCGGCCCTTCTATCTTACAGTAATTTTTGCCTTAATGGCTTCCTGTAAGTGTTCTTGTATCGTTCAAGGGGATCAGCTACTAGATCAGACCTTTTGGTTTCTATGTTCGTACTGTAAGAAGTTAATAGTGTTACAAACCTGGGGTCCAATTAGCTATCAGTTGCATTTGGCAGCCAAATCCAAAACAGTATATTGAAATGTCAATTGTTTGCACAGTCTGGATAGCATAAGCTTACTGCACCTAAAGTTGCACATTCTTGCTCTTCTGATGTTTGACCCAAATCATATTCTGAGTACAAAATGCAGTCACTCAATTTCCTCAAGTGTCATAGAATCATAGAATTGTTTGAATTGGAAGGGACATTTGAAGGCTATCTAGCCCAACTCCCCTACAATGAACAGGGACATCTACAATTAGATCAGAGTGCTCAGAGCCTTGTTCAGACTAACCTTGATTGTCTTCAGGGACAGGGCATCTACCACCTCTCTGGAAACCTGTGCCAGTGTCTCACTACCCAATATCCTCAACCAAACATTCAGCCATTGATCACGACTCTCAGTACAATCTTGCAACCAGCAGAAGTCTGTGGGTACATCTTTGCCAGGCAGCTCTGTATCTGTCCAGACTCCCACTGAGTTCCAAAATCCCAAATGTAGGCAACTGTAGGACTGGTTGGAGAGAACAACCCTTCTATATTCTTCCAGTGAAGGCAGGCACCTGAGCTTCAGCCAAGTACTACTTCAGAGCCTGTCTCACCTTTAAAGCTTGGTGCTCTGAATATGAGAGATCTTTTCTGTATCTTTGACTTTTCACCATTCCACAATCTGCATTTATATCTCTGCAACTTTAAAAGTATACATTAGTTTGTTGTTATCTTATGTTGACATTGTCAGTACTGAATAAAACAGTCCCATGCCTATGACTCTGGATAAAGACTGAGACTGCTTTGTGCAACAGACTCGGTTCTGGTATTCAAAAGGAAGTGTAAAAAGTATGGCAGGATTTAGCCAAGTAGTGAGTAGACTCACCTGAACATATACATTTTTTAATTGCTAAATGAGGCATGTTCTACAACACTGAATATGTTTTTTTTAAGGAGATAATTCATTCAATTCATAACAAACGTAATTGTGCTCTGATTGCTCACACCTGGCAATTTTGCATTGCTACTTTTTCTCCCCAAAGCACATTCTAAGCATAGAATGGGCCTTGCGCCAGGTATACTATATGTTTCAAGCTCTAAAATAAATAGAATGGGATTTGCAGAGCCAGCTCTAGACGTAGACAAAGTATGCAGTTGCAGGAGCATGTGTCTGATTTGCCTCTGCCAGAAACCTGCCACTGCTATTGCCAAGGGAAAAGCTGCTGGAAGTAGGCTGAAAACTATTGTTCATCTCATTGCAGAAGCAGCAGTTGTTGCCCCTGGCCCTGGCACCATGCCTGCTTCTCCATCCCAGCACTGCCCCTTCTCCTGGCAGCACTTATCCATGGGGAGGTGAAAATCTGCATTGCCTTTAGTTCTGAGCTTGGTCTGGCTCCTGTATATTCCAGATTCTACATTTTAATTGATATTTTTGTGGCTTCAAGCAGTGTTCAGGATAATACAACAATTTTCAAGTCATCCAATTAGTTAGTCTGAAATTCAACTCCAGACAAATCCAAGAATATTGGGCTGTTTTCAACATACCTCAAATTCTGCATCTTTCAGATATTGTCTTTTCCTTCCTTTTTCTTGAGTTTGCAAAAGATCCTCAACTCTAGCGACCCTCCTAGAATCTTTTTCAAATTTTCTATTGTCTCTTGGAGTCCCATACTGAGATAAGGAGTTGTTACACTGTGTGCTGTTTCACCCAAATCCTATGAGACTGCACCTCCCTCAGTGAACTAATACTTTAAATAGATGAGAAAGGGAATGGGTAGGAGACCCGTTCAAATGATAGAAGTGATGTTCTCTACATAGGGAGCCAAATTGTTTATTTGACATACCCAAGGGTCCAATGTAGCAGTGCTTGGCATAGATAAGTGCCTTTAAATTGAATAGCATACCCTAAGAAAACAGAAAATCTGTCCTTTATAATGGAAGACACATAAAACTAGAAAGAAACAATTGCAAATAGCCCCACTGAGTATAAGATGGACTAAAATAACCTCTGTGGATATACAAGAGATAAACTCCATGCCAACCGACCCAGGAAATTCCACTGAATTATTTCATCAGAGGTACAGTCAGAGATGAATAACTTCTCCTCTAAGAACTGAGTTTAGCAAAAAGAATCCAAAACTATGGTGGCAGACAGGGGAGGATGACCCGACTGTTTTCCTAGCAGCCAGAAGAAGAAAAACAATTTCTGGAGTGAAATCTAATCTCTCTCTTTTTTTAAAATTTCTTCATCTAACCTCCAAAGTACAACACAAAAATATTTCAGATACTTTAGGGCTGTTGTTTACATGCACATTTACCAGTTCTCCAGAGAGCAGGTTTCTGAAGTGGATCACTCCGTGCTTAATTTTCTCAGCAAAAGGGATATTGAAATGTATCCACAGGGAACGCACCCAATCTCTTCAGGGGTAAAAGATAAGAGTTATGTAGACAAAGCAGAAGTAAAATCCGAAGAGATGTAGAATACTCACCATTTCTATTGATTTTAAGCTGCCTGGAAGCAACCTCGGAATGTTTCTCTAGATATTATCTTTGTAATCATAGTATGCTCAATTCAAAATACAACTACTCTGTTTCAGTGCATTTGTATTGTATACAAGTGAAAGTGTTGGACTGATAAATGGTTTGCTAGCTGAAATCAGATGACAAATTAATTAGCTGCCTCAGTTTCTGAAATGTAGAATGAAATGCGCTTTCTCCATAAGGCTTCCTCTCTTTATGAATTCTGTCATTGGCAGCTCTGAGTTGGTGCTTGGTTCTGATCTCCCAAAAGTACCAATTTACTTGACTGAAGGGAGTAAGATCTGGAAGGGCTGAGATCCATTATTAGAATAAATCTGTTGACAATAGCCATTTTGTGAAAAAAAGCAATTTAGGAAAAAAGGCATTTAAGAGCATGGACATTTTGAAACAGTTATCTGCAGTTACAGGCAACAGCATACTCCATCTTCTAAGTGTTGGGGTTTTTTGTCAGCTGCTCTTATTGCAAAGCTGTTCCAAAATCATGTTGTTCCATCATTAGAAAAATTCTGATTTCCAAAAGAAAGCGTAATCATGGACAGTTCTGCTCTCTTGTTCTTAAGCCAGTACTTTTCTTTAGAAGTAATAATTATTTCTCCTCCCTCTTATCTTTAAAAGTGTGGCCACATTCTCTCTGTCTTCCTTCTCGTGAACTGACCTAAAGCCCCTTTGTTTTGAGTTTTTTTCTCTAACATACCACTAAGTCTCCTAAAAATGCCTTTTTCCTATGTCTCTTCCAGAATGAATTCCTGTCTCGAAAACATGTGACTGTGACAATATTACCAGAGAGACAGCACTTCCCCCTCTTGCTGAAACACTTCACCCAATAGTTTATTGGAACTGCTCAGAAAACAGATCTTTAGCCTGTGTATTCAGCGTGAAAATGAAAGTTATTGATCTGTCAGATTTAATTTAGGACATCCAAGGTGAAACGATTAAAATATTCTATTCTGAAATGTTAGCTTTATTGTACTTATCACGTAAGGCAAGTGCTATTTTAAAAAGTCTCGTAATTATTAGTTCTTTCAGTTTCTGTGGAGGCATCAGTCACAGACTGCTGGATCTGTGCAAGTGCAGAACAAAGTCTTTGCACAAAAGAGCTGCTATTCTCAGTAAAGTTAATCCTACTCCTTATTCAGTATGATTTTATTCACACATTCCTATGCCTACTTAAAAATGTCATCTTGGATTTTGGAAAGGTATGAAATACACATACAAGCACAGCTGATGTCTGCAGTAAATACTTTCATATATTTAGAAAATACTTCTTATGTAGTCCATTTTCTGGAGCACAACACGAGTCAGTGATGATCCAAGGTTCCCAAACTTAGAGGTTTCAAGTAATACTGAAAAAAAAAAAGAAAAAAGAAAAAAGAAAAAAGAAAAAAGAAAAAAAAAAAAAACAAGAAAAAGGGAGAATTAAGCTGATAATAAAGGACTTTGAAGGTAGCTTTTAATGTGCCACGATTTTATGCAGCTGATGTTCTGAGCATCTGTAGTCTTTACATATTAGAAAACCAAACAATTTTCTTCAAGTTTTTCTTATTAAGACATAAAAATTCATTTCTAGAAGTATTCTTGTCCAGATACCTACTACCAGCAACCCCAAAATGTTTTCCATGTTGAAAAAACATCGTTTTGTTAAGGTCCTCTGAGAGGGCTACTGAAGCAACATTTTTGCCTGAAGTCAAACCATAGAAAGAAGTTAGACTTGGAGCTGCTGCTCAGATGCTGGAGGAGAACTTTTATGATAGGAATAAATTAGGCTAAAGTGGTTAATGATGGCCTAATTACATGAAAAGTACTTACTCAACCAGTCAAAGAAGAAAGCCAAGTAGAAATGTAAGGAAGAACAGCCCTTAGGTCAGTCTGATACTTGCTTTGTACACATGGAAAAACATTCCTCATGAAAACTTGATTCTGACATCACACAAAAACTCACCCTCAAAATAAATGCCTCAGTGAAGTCATTGGCTCTTATCACTGACAGCACTGGAGAGCCATTACTAAAACTAAAACTTCATGGAACAAATAAAACACGCAAGCAAGTATAGTTCTGATGAGAAATACCTACCGATAACAGGTATATTTTTGGCATCTACACAGTATATTTATGGTTATTGATTCCCTTAGGAAATAACAGAATGCATTTAAGCAGTGTACAAACTATCAACTGTCACTGAATTGCACTGCAAAGATGATCTATAACCCTGAAAAGTGTGACTGCTTTTCTTCAATAGCAATATTTTTTAAGCTGCAAGGCAGTCAAGCTAGCTTATGCTTTTCACAGTATGCAGATGATCAGCTTCTCAAGTAGGAAATTCAAAATGAAATATTATTAACAATTTATTGTTATTTTCATGCAGATACTGAATGAATAATTCCTATCATATTTTTCCTTAGTTGCAGAAGGGAGTGTTTTTGCACCTGTTTCTCTTTTCCCAAATCTAATAATCAGTAAAACTGCACTCAGCCAGCTGTTGAATTTCAGTTCTGTTAGTATATTTCATCTGTTTAAAGACTGACAGAATATGAAGTCATATAGCTGCAATAAAATGCAACATTGATACCAAGAGAAGTTATTGCTAACCTTACGAAGATTCACATAATCTTGGATTGTGCTGTAATGCCTAACTAGATTGAAGACAATGATGGATATTCATATGCAAACTAAACTAACAGTTGCTAAAATCAGTAAAAACTTTGGAAATGATGTGGACTGCTTCCAGGGATTCTTTTGAGAGCTTCAACCAGTTTCTAATTATAAGAAATTTATGTAAAACCGATTAACTCATGTCTTCTCCTGTGGAATTGTTCACAAAGGGTATGAAATGTTCACATTTTAAGAACACAAAGCTCGCTAATTCATTTAGTCATAAATCCTTGCATCTTTTTGGAACACCTGTACTGAACCGATTGCCTGGTGTTTGAATGGAACATAATTTCTTTCTTAGTTACACATGTAGCTGAAGGCATCAACAAACAAAATAAAACATGGCAGGTAACTTCAAACATACCACAATCGTTCTATTGACATGCCTAATACAGAGATGATTATTATTCAGGTTTTTATAGTCTGAGCATGAACATTTAACCCTAAGGGTTTATATATTACTTAGCAACACGTATTTAAATTGCATACATATGCATACATACATACACATCTGTGCGTACATATACACACTTCACAGAAGAATGCCCATACAGTTTAGTAAATATAGATAAATAGGTAGGTATGTTAGTTATGAATACCTGGTATCATCACTAATAGCAGAGTTCACTCAATTTTCCATTAAGAGAATGCTTAACACTTCGCAAAATTTAACTGTATTAATTGGATTGCTGTATGCCATATTTGTATGTTCAAATGGCTTAGATATTTCCAAAAATATAACTACTGAAAAGAAAAAAAGTTGTTTTAATCATAGATAAAAAATAGACTATGATTTTCTTCATTAAAAAAAGTCTTCATATCTGTTTGAGTTGGAGTAAGGACCTAAAATATGCAAAGGAAACCTTCCAAGGTGCTAGGAATAACATATTTATCAACACTCATTTTAAAAGTATCTGAAAAAAAAAGGTATGTCGTTAACAGAGATATGTAAGCTTGGTAACTAGCTTCTGTGTAGATAAAGCTCAGCTAAGCATGCTCCAGCTAAGAGTTTCTGAGACCGAGCAAAACTTCCTCCCTGACTCTTTGTGGCAGTTGAACCTTTCTATAATGTCTGGCTTCCCAAGAGTAGATAAAGGGATGGGCTTTTCACCTCTAATGCTGAAGCTAATGCTGAAGTTCCAAGAGGAGAATGGCCACACCAGAAGTGTATTGAACAGGGACTGCAGTAACTGGGGAGAAAGGGAGACAAAAGTGGGTGAAGCTGGAGATGAAGAGATGAAGAGAGATGGCAGTAGCTTGTTAGAAGAGTGGAGTAGAAAGAAAGATAAGGATGAAGGAAAATGTCATTTTGGTACCAGATCATAAGCTCAACCGGGGGATACATGATTCCATAGGAGCCTGTTTTTCAATTAGGAAATTGTATTTAAAATATTCATGAAAATATGTTGTTAAAGTCCCTGCAGCACTTTTACATTATTTAATGCTGTGGTCATAGATAGTTCTAGGTAACTCCAGAAATAGAACTGCCACCCCCTCACAGAGAATGGATTGTTTGACATTTTTATCAGCCCCAGCCTTTGTTCCATGAAGATGACAGCCAGTTACCTACTTTGGCAAGACTGGTAGAAAAGTAGGTAGTGAGTGCTGCTGACAGCACCTCACAAGTCTGTGATGCTAAATCAGCACCACCACCACGTGCTCCTTCAATGAGGACGGGATGTGGAGGTAGAGTCGTGACAGTATGTTCCAAGGTGTCCCTGCAGCTCTTCCAGCTTTTTCTGTCAATGGTTATTAGTGTTTATAAAAGCATGGCCCTAAAATAGCTACATGGTGTTAATAGAAGCAAAAATAGCTATTCTACTGCTTAGGTTCTTTCATACTGGGGCAAAATTGGGCTAAGTTGGGCAAGAACAGGAATCATAATAGCACAACCCAGTTTAAGGATGGCAGTCAAAACACTCTGAGGTCACACACTGAGTTTAAACTAAAATCAGACCAGGACATATTCTTTCCCATCTACAGAAAATCCTCCTGAGTTTTCACAGGGGAAAGGTTTGGCCTTCTGCCACCCAACCTGATGAACTGGTAGTTGCTCCTCTCTGGGCAGAGAAATAAAGTGTTCATATTTCACTGAGAAATCCAATTTTTTATTTTTCCAAATTGGCTATATGTTTGCAGCTATCATCTGTGATTATTGTCAGATGAGCCACAGACAATATGTGAAGTAACATACTGAATGTTCTAGGACAAGACAATACTACTACAACAGTATGTCCAAGCTCAAACCTCACTTGTCACAGGAGTCTGTCTTAATCACATCAGTGAGAGATAAAGGAAGCTCTATAGAAAGGAAAGGAAAATGAGTAACTTTGTTACAGCGCAATGAAAAGTCATTTGAATGTTTGGTAATCTGAAATGCTTTATCATCAGTTTGTTGGGACAGATATTTTTCTCTTAGCAAACTGCTGGTTTTATACCATGACTATAAAAATCATACAAAATTAATAAGTTTTTTTTATTTTTCAGTAGTAACAACTTTCTTACAACTGTTGTTTGAGTGACAGTGACAGATGTGGGAAAATTTTCCTTTATTTTTCCTTTAAAATTCATAGTTTCTTTAGACGAATAGATATGTATGCATATTTTGCTGATTTCTAATTTGCCAGTGATAAAACAATATCCTATGTAAACTGCAAAAGATGAGAAATCAAGTTTTGTTTTTGAATATCTGGCAAATAAATAAACCTTACTGCTACTAATTATTTTTAAACCTTGCACATGAAAATGTGATTACGCTCACTACAACTGACACTGATTATCGAAGACAGGATGTTATTAAGTCACTTTGGAGAGCTTCTGTAAGACCCACCGCATTTCAAGCAGAGCTTTTCTTAACTACATTATCTCATTTATGGAGCAATTACACAGGACTTGCTGTTTGAAAATGTCAAGAAAAACATTGAGCAAACAACTAAAGTGGAATTTACACTCCTCCGCTCTCTATCAAATCATGTCAACTTCATAGACTTAAAATATTCTATCAGGATTTCCTACACCAAAGCTATTTTCTGTGTATCAGTAAAAAATATGAGAAAGGTTAGTTTAACAAACGCTACATGGAATAAAGCAGATAATGGATGTGAAGACTGCAGAGATTCGTCCATGCTGAGATAATGTTTTTGCTTCAAGAACACCACATTAATTAATTCCGTGGATTTGAAAGCCAGGCAAAACCATTTCAAAATTTGCAAGTTCGAAAACTAGTATAGAGAATTTCTCTGTGAGCTAGGGAGAAATGCGCAAAATGCAATGGTTTCAAAAATCTCCATTGATTCTGGAAAAACCTGTGGCTGAATTCCCCATTTTTGTTCAAAATTAAGATTTGATTTTTAGGGGTAGTTTACAATTCCATATGCAGATACGAAGTAGATGGCCAGATAGAGACCATTTTCAAATATCCATTCTTACCACGGACAGTTTTCCTGCCACTCATAGTTGAGAATGAATATATAGAGTAGTACTACAGCACTGATATGTATTAAGTAACCTATCGATTAACCTATCGATTATGAGATTTATAGTTCATCTGAGAACATCAGGAAAGCTGTTAGAGATACATAAAGCAAAGTAATACAGACAACTCACTGAAGAATCGATGATGCAGAAATAGCGCAGATTTCAGATATTTGTCCTCAGTTCTACTTCGAATTAAATTAATATTGCTGTAAGTTCATGTGACAACAACACTTAAACTTCAAGCCATCTATAATTTTTCTGTATTCTCTTTGATTCTTCATGTATTTAATCCAAGTCTAGTACAGAAGTTAAAAGATATTTGGAATAGACCTTCATTTCTCAATGAACTCAGTGGCACAACTAGATTGATGTACTGGAATTCACAAAGTTTTTTTCCTCTGAGTACCCTAAAAAATCTTGCTGCTGGTAGTTCTTAAAGTGAACCCATTCTCACGTGGACTTACAGAAGTAGCAGAGTTCTCTCTATTTGTAACTGTGGAGATTCTCTGCTGCTCTCTGTTGCAAAGCTATTGGTCCTGAAACACGTCCCTGTCTGTAAAGATGTGTTCATAGGGACACCTGAAAGGTCACCACTAATTGACTGCAAGGTAGGATTTTCTGCATGTACAGTGATCACTGACCACAGGGAAAATTAATGCAAAAATTTTGTTTCATAAATATGAATGCACTTGAGTTAGGAAAATCTTATCTTTTATTTTGTTTATCCTTCAAGGCATTTAATGTGCATTTCTAATATTGCAAAGCAATAAAACAATACCATTTGGCATATTCCGTGTGGCCTAATACTGTTGTTCTTACTCAGATTTTACTCAGGAAAAACAATCTTTGATTTGAGTGACAATTTGCTTGACCAAGGACTGAACAGAGCATTTTGAATCTTACCAGCATTGCTTGATGTTAATGTTGGACAACAGATCTCATTGCTAATTTGCTTGTCTTGTTGGCCTTTTCTTGGGCTCAGGATCTGCTTTTGCTGTGTGTTACTTGTGGCTTATTTTGCTTGTTCAGATTGCTTCCTTTTGTGCTTTTCATTTCCAGCAAATATTTTGCAGCTATTGTTTCTTCTGCCAGTAGATGTGCATGGAACCTGGTATGTGGAACTTGAACCTCAGCCCAGATTTAATTAAAACTATTAAACATATTCTCACTGTGGTGCTCAGAAGGAATTTTGGTGACCCTCTTTCGATAAAGCATAAATTTGCTTAATCTGAGTTTTTGCAATGCCAAAATAAAAGGGCTTTATTCACAAATCTTAAGAGCAAATACTCCTCCATAAAAGTAGGTGGAGTAGCATCCATTTACAGCCATGATAAAGTCAATCCTAAATGCCTATTCTGACCTACAATATACACTGTACCAGAAAATCAATCAATGTGTGCACTGGAACACCATCTTGTTTTGTAGACTTAATACTGTTTTAAAGTAAGATATTACCAAATTTTTCCATAGCCTATTGATATGCAGCAAATCTAGCTAGGTTATCACTCGTATGTCTTATGAGCCATACCTAGCCATGGTTTATCCTCTATTCATGCTGCAGGGTACGAAATTCCTGGGTGCCAACCTGCCTATGGCAACCTAGAATTCTCCAGGGCAGGCTCGCAAAATCTTCACCTACTCTCTGGGACAGGTAATGAACAAGTGATCTTTTGTGAAGTTATGCTTTCTTTCTAACCTTCTGATGTCCGTAAAAATGTTTCATTTCTTCATGTCAGTCTCCAGTCTCTCATCATTCAGTTGTGCTGTATTTTCTGAACTAGGGGAATGACAGCTGTTTATTATAGTACACTAGATGCTTGCCTCAGCCAAGCCTGTTATAATGATTATTAGCATAAATAAAAACTGAAGGTTTAAGATCCACAGTTAATAGCTTTTCTGATGGAGTTCTTATAATAAAGGCACATTGTATTCTCATGTTGATGCCATAATAATCTGGGCAGTTTACCTTCCAATTTTAATTGCCAGTGTTTAAATATTATCTTCCCTTTGTTAGGTTTACATCAATCTTCAGTCTCTTGAAATTTTTTTTTTTTTCAGTTACAGAGGATGTGAAAAGATGAAGGAGTTATGATTGATTCTAGTTTATATTCCTATGCAGCACATAACATAAGTTTAAATAATTACTCATTTATTCATATTTTGCTTAGATTTTCTTCTACTTCTCTCATGAATTCACACTTTGTTCTTTGCTTCTTGACATTATTACAAGTAGCAGGTATGTAGTAGAAATGTTATTCACTAATCCTCTAGTTTTCGATGAAATCTGAAATATTGAAACTGAAATCAGAAATTAATTAGATAAAAAATAAAGACGGTGAATTTTATATTCCCTTCTTGCATTCTAATGAATGTATTTGAGTAATGGTCATGACTTTTCATGTTAAGAGTGCTGCTAGCATAGGAAAGATAAGTAGGATTTGTTCAGTATTTTTCGGCACAATGTACACTCTGTGAAGTGAAAACCAATAATCCTGGAAAAGTGTTTTGAATTCCTATTTTTCATCCTCTTGGGGCTCTGCATGTATGCTCTATTCTTACCTGGGTTTTAGTTTGTTGTAAAAGTAGCTTTGTTCTGATACATGTCCTTGTTAAAACCAGGAGATGATGAGTGAAGCCTATTTGTAATTCTTACTTTCAGATGAATGTGAGTTTTATATTCTGGAGGACAACATAAAAGCTTTTCTCCAAGTATTCCAAAGTTTTAAGTGCACAAATCCAAGATTATATCTCAAGCTATTTAGACATTTCATATGATATATAGACACTGAAAGACCATTTTCATTTATTCCTCCACTTTTTAAAAAGCATAAAAGGATCTAATTTTACTGGAGAGATTTTAATAATTTCCTGAATCTTTGCTTGTTTCTTTCATGTTTATTAATCCAAATTTTAATCACATTGTTTTAATAAACCTAGACTTAAAAAAAAAATTATCTGGAAACTTGTTATCCAATTGTATTGAAAACATCAGCTTGCTGGAGAAACAAAGACACTTTGTGGTTTTTTTGTTTTTGTTTTTGTTTTTATCATGAAAATGAAAAATAATGAATATGACAACTTCAGCACTTACAGAATGAGGATAGATTCTATTTTATCTGCCCTGATGCACCTTAATCTTCAAAAAATAATTAGGAAGCACCAAAAATTTCAAACAGAATACTAAATTAATTCAGGTATAAGGCAAAATATTGCACTGTGTTTAGGTAATCTCCATCTCTGAATACAGAGCAAACTTACAGCATCTCTTTGAGGGCCCTTCCCAAGACGACACTACTTCATCAATATGTGTGTTTTTTGGGGGTGCCATATCTGAGGGTAGATTGAAGGTCTTGGGTTACCCCTGAACAAGCACACTGTGTATTCCTTTTCATGTGAATAATGCAAGCATTTATGCAGATGAATACCTGCTGCCTCATTTGAGCTTTTGGCACGTGCGGAGAGTTTCACTTACTGCCTCACTCCAAAAACTGCAGGAGAGCTTATGCCAAAAACAGAGAGATAGGACTGCTCATTGAATCATTAAGGCTAGAAAAGACCACTAAGATCATCTAGTTCAATCATCAACCCAGTTCCACCATGCCCGCTAACCATGTCCTTCAGTGCCACATGTTCCTGTTAAAAGGAGTGAAGCCCTATTCCCTCCCTTTGCCATACAATCACAAAAAAAAAAAAAAAAAGACCACAAAACAGAGTCTTACACTGACAAATCAGTTCAGCTGAGGAAGCAGGATAAAATAGACTTGACTGAACTAATAAATCATGACATTATTTTGGAAAGACGTTTGCACGAAGTGACGGTTCAACATGCTGAGCAGTGGTGAACTTGGTAGAGGTGAACTGATTTATACTCTTGCAGAATAGAATACTTCTCAGTTAACAACTCCTAAAATAGTGGGCTGCAATGTATAAAACAAGGTAGGGCTCAAAATAATCAGCCAAAGATGACAGATGGCATTTTTTTTCTCCTTTCTTTCTTCTTTTCTTTTTTCGCTGTACTATCAGGTTGATCAAAGCACTGAGGATCATTTATTGTTGTAGGAAAACTAAAAATATCTTGAAACATTCATGCAAAATACATAACAGATAACAACCAATAGTTCTCTTTTCTTAAAACCTTACACATGAGTCCGTATATAGTTACAGTTGCCTTCAGAATACAAATTAAATGTGCACTGCTGAGAATTTGGGTCTGACCAGGTGAAGGTGCATTATTTAATCACCTCCGCTGTTTGTTTTTGTTAGCCAACCAATTATCTATTCTACTGTCAGAGAAAAACCTTCCCACAAATCCCTAAAGCTCACCTCCGTGGCTTGTCACTGCACTATTGTCATACAGCCACATGTGATGTGGGAACTAAATGACAAGGAATGGAGACTGCAGCAAAACTGCACCAATGGCTGAAAGTGTCATGCACTACATCTCACTCTAAGCACTAGCAGCATTATCTCCTGTACTCTCTGGTAGCAGTAACATTAACATTTTTTAAAGGCAGACACAGATTTCAGGTAGAGATACAACATGAGCTCTTCGTATGAATTCTATCACAAAACAGGTTCATAATGCAACTGTGACCAAATATAATAAAAAGATATATCAGAAATTTACTCAGAGCAGATAATATATAGTGCTTATGGAAAAAAAAAAAAAAAAAAAAAAAAAAAAAAAAAAAAAAAAAAAAAAAAAAAAAAAAAAAGCACCCTAAAATACAGTAGCACATGCAGTTACTCCTTCCCCCAGACTCAGTAGTAATTGTGTCTGACTTCTCCTGGAGTCAAAAGAGTTTATTTTTTTCCAACTATTTAGCATAACTTCTCACATGGTAAGTGCTAAACAGCCTACCAAAATGAGTCCCTTGAGACAGACACAGATGAATTTCAAATCAGAAGAAAGAGAAGATTGTGAATGGAAGGAACGTGCCAAGGTGAGTGCAGAGATTATAACCTCTGCACACCAACTTATGTCTGGGTGTTTAATGCAAAATGAAGCAGGTTGACATTCCTTCCCTACTACTAAAAAACATTTATACGATCCTCACCTGTTCTCATTCCAACCTCAATTCTTTGAAAGAAAGAATAATATAAATTTCAACTTGCTTCTGGCCAGTAGGTTTCATTCATTATTACCCATCCAAACATGAACATACAACACAATTCAAGACGAACAACATTCCTGTTCCAGCACAGTGTGATCCAGACGAATCAGAAAGGTAAACAGATAAAAACAAAAATGAGAAAGCTTTAATAACATAATTAAAATATAACTTTATAAGCTTGTGAGATTATGTAGCATGCTGCTTTCAGTAATTTCCAGAGGGAGTGCTTATCCTTGACCATAAACCAAAGCAATCTAGAAAATGGCCACTCAGAGCTGTAAGGAAAGCTGCTGCAAGCAGATGCAGCTTACTTAGTCACCTGGAGAGCTTTCTTTGAAGTTTGCCTTTAATTGTGCTGCCTCCATTTCTCAATACCTCACTTTTTTTTCCTCTCCTTTCTCATCACTGCTTAGTACTCTGGATTCCCTAGTGAGATGCAGTGCAGCCTGCAAGGACCAAATGTTAAAAGGCAGGCTATGGCTGTTCAGCAGCTTCAAGACACTTCCTATGTGAGGAAGCCCCTCATATATCTTTTGTTACAACAAAAACTATTTGTTGGAGTCATCTCTTCCTCCTGCTTTTCTTATTCTTTTGTATCTTGCAAAGCTACATACCTCATCATTTCTTCTATCCAAACATTTTATGCAAACCAAGTGGCCTCTGGAAAAAAAAATAAATAAAAAAAAATAGAAGCACTTACCAAAATGAACTTTCTTCCATAGTCATGTCAAGAGCAGTGTCCCGTCAGCAAGAAGTGTGAAGATCCCTTCAGCTGTGGGAACAGTCAGAGTGGCAATGTGTCTGATATCTTAGGTGAATGTGGACTGAAATTTGCCATGCCAGAATGCAACTTCTGTCTCTCCCATGTTCACATGTTGGATTCATTTCAGATGAATCATGATCTAACACAAGGCAATGTTTGGACAATGTGTATAATCTGGAGTAAGGCATGAACATCTGCTGAATCCTCCATTCAAAAGAGAAAACATATTCTTTCCACTACCAGATAATGACCCAGAAAACATGTATTCCTCTTTGAATTCTATGGGCTTTTTTGTCTCTTCCAAAATCTTTCTTTCCTCACTAGTTCATCCTTTCATTTTCTAGCAACGAGGATCACATACCCAACCCAACAGTTTGCACATAAAAGTCACCGACTTTAAGAATCCAAAGTTGAAATCAGTCCTCACAGGCTTTAGAAAGAACCTAACAGAGGAACTATAAGGCAGCCTTAAAGAAGACAAAGATCATAACTATTTCTGTTACATCAATTGTGTCTCTGTGCTTCAGTCACCTTTGAATTTGGGCATGTTTCCCTCTTTTCACTGCATCACATTCATTTTTTATAATCAGCCAGTCTGACCACATTCTGGTCTTTACACTTGCAATGGTCTCATAGGCAAAATTGGCCATCTCATTAATAGGAAGTGGAATATATTCTGAAGATTTCAGATCCAAATCAAGTTAACAGATGTTTTAAATCAGTCCTCTAAGAGGCAGTCAGCTATTCAATCTCCTTGCATTGGAGAACAATGCTGGGCAATCCCAATCTTAAATTCACATTCTTTCCTCATCATTCCTCAGTGCTGTTCACAATAACATGCTCCTTGGATGCAGGCTGGGTTCTCACTGCTCATTTTTATTTGCCCTTTAGAGTTTTCAGCATGCTGGGGGAATGGCAATTGCCTGCTGAGGAAGCTTCCTTTAAAATAAACAAAACACCTTTAGTGTCTATTTCTGAAAGCTGTAATTTTATTCATGGTATTTCTATTCAATCCCTTCAGAGCCTTAGGTTATGGATAGTAACTTTAAATAAAGGACAATTTGCATGTCTTTATTATGAGAATATATCAAAAATCTAACAACGTTCCATTGACAATAACAGCATTCACTTAAGACAACTCAGTGCTGACAGCTGGCCCTCTATGGGTTTTCCAATATCAACATGTAACTGAATCTTCATAACTTAATCACTTCATATTACAGTTAATACTGAATGTTTCTGTTGGGTACATATGTTTGTGGGCTTCATATAGTTGATATAGAAGACATCTCTTCTGCAACGAGTCTGTCAAGTCAGTGTAACCAAAATGAAGATCCATTTGGTTCATAAGAAAGATTGCTCTTTTCTACCTCTTACCTATAAGTCTAGCACAATTTAGACACACCATATAATATCTTTGGTCAGGTATGAGTTTTAAATTATGTGAATCATTCAGCAGTCAGATACTCACATCCTAAATTTTAAAAAAGCTACCTTCCAAAGTCCAGCAATATTATGTCAGCACTCCACGTACTGCAAATGAACTCTCATGCTAACAATCTCTCCCACAGCGTCCACTTTGGACTTCAACTGCTAAACATCTTTTTCTCTCCCCACTTTCCTTCTAAAGTATTTTCTAATTTTCTGATAAACTACCCCTCTTTTCTGGTTTACATTCTTCCCAGGACCTTTTGTAGAAGTTAAATACACATTGGCTGATGTATTTGTCAGGGTCCAAATGAAGCTGCTGAACTAAAAGCACCAGAGTCACTATTTGTGGACTGAGCTTTAAGACCAAGGAGTAGCAATGTATTCTGTAACCCCAACAAAATGAATTTCAAGTCTATATCTGGATAACAACATATCTGGATTTAGACTTTGTGATCCGATTCCATTTCTCTAATCAGATGGAGCAAAAGCTAAGTTAGCCACAAAAAACCAGCAAACTGCTTTAACATTACTCTCAAATTTGTGACCCTGAGCATGTCACGCATAACCAAAGCTTGATTAACATAAAAATCTGATTACTGCTTCATTAAATATCTTTCATTCGTCTAGAAAACAATGGCTAAATGCTTGGACTTTATTCCCCATCTACAAATGTAAAAACCAGTGCTGGTGACACAGATTCAATAACACAACTATCATCCCAGAGCTATTCCTCCTAGGCCAAGCTTTCCTCTTTTGCAGCATGACCAGCCTGGGCAGCATGCAGATCCAATGTGACCCATGATCAGTAGCAGAGCCGTGCTGGAAGGAGGAATCCTAGACAATCCAGATCACCATACATGGATCAGCAGCAGCTGCTGTTCAAACCTGATAACTCCAAGATCAAGTTGCCTATGCAGTCCAGCTCCAGTCAGTAGGAACTGAGTGGCATGGAGAATCCACTGACATCACTGCTACCTGTGAACTTCTCCAGAGCTCTCTGCCACCAGCTTGCTCCTCACTAGCCACTTACTGGGAAGAGATCCACCAGGGTCCTGCCCAGCTAACTGCCTTCATCTCTCTACTGATAGAACCATAGAATTGTTTGAGTTGGAGGAGACCTTTAAAGGTAATGTAGCCCAACTCCCCTGCTGTGACCAGGGACACCTACAGCTCCACCAGGTGCTAGAGCCTGACCTTGAATGTCTCCAAGGTATTTAGATTCATATCAGACTTGCATATAAACTCTATTCAAAGATCAGAAATGAAAATGGGGATGTGGCTGTTGGCTCTCCTTAAGCCAAAGAGGATATCCCTTCTCATAATTCCCCTGAAGTCTCACACTATTGAGAAAGCATCTCCACAAGAGTGAGTGCACAAACCTGAGCCAAGGCTTTCTGGTTGCCCACATTACTGCTTTTAGGTTTCTTGAGTCATGTAAATCAGCACGGCACAGCACATCTGGGCTCACAGATGGCCCTTGGGCCCTTCCCAGTGCCTTATCTCTTCTGTTGTATAGATCCTTTCAGAGCAATCACCTAGATAGAACTGATCAATTTTGATGTTCCCTAAATAAAATAAAATTTTATAAAATAAAAAGGAGAAAGAAAGAAAAGATGCTCTTTGCAGTCCTTTTCCAGAACATATTTTTAAAATTTCTGTCAGCGCTCATAAATTTCCAATCCTATGAAGTCCTTTTTTAGAATGTGACACATCACTGACATGAAATAGATGTGATAAACACTTTTAAAGTGTTTAGTCTCCTTCTTTTGTGGGCCTCCATGCAATCTGAGCAGATAAGAAAAGAAATATTATTACCTCCCTTCATACACAGAGAACTGAGTCAGGAAGAGGGGGAGTTATCTGACAAGATGTGGTTATTTACGTCTGAGCTCCTTGACTAGATTCCCCTTGTAATTAATGGAAAGGAACAGGTACTTCCAGATTTACGTCATTTTCTTTAAAACTAGGCTTCTAAAATAGGTCAGCTTACTCTCATCCTGATAGTGTCTGTCCAGTTCTACAAACTCAAAATGGGAGCCACATCTGAATAGACGCATTAACGTTTGCTACAGGTCAGGCCTGTATTGCCTTAACTCACTTGTCCAATATAATACCAGCCATGTGTTCAAGGTAATGTTCAAGACTCAGAGCCTCAAAACCCAGAGGGTAGGAACTCAGATTCCTTGTTTTTCAGTATATTTTGCATAGGCCACTACTTTGTACACATTTTGCGTTATTTCACTGTTTATTTCTATCCTAACACTGTTAACCAAATTTTGTTTTAGCTGCTACTAGAGTTATGTGAAAGAATGTCTTCCATTAATTCAGGGAGAATTTTAATATTTGAAAATATGTTTTTGCACCAGTTTAAAACAACATTGCAGAACCGTCTGCAAGGCAAAGCCCTGAGATGGCAAGAAGCATGAAAGTGCTGCCAATGTATATTGACTTTCCAGGTAGGAACCTGGGATTTCCAGAACACTCTAACAATGGGGCAGGCCCACAAACATCAGCTCTCAGGGAGAAAACGCCCAGGGACCATCATCTTTGTGGTCTGTCTGAGAGTAAAAATCTCGAGAAATCCTCTGGCCTCCACACAGCTGAGCAGCTCCAACTTTACACACCAGCACTTCTTTGCCATCAGGCCATCTGCCAGGCAGATGAGCTGGCAGGAGATCAGACAGGTACAATGAAAATCTGTTTTTTCCAACTACACCTTTCTCAGAATAGAACTCCCACCACATGGCATCTTTGCTTGGACTGAAATGCTCCAGAGAAATAAATACAGCTCATCTGGACAGCGCTGCAGATGAATACCAACCAGCTGAAGCTGAGATAGGCATGTTTTCTGTCACCATTGGGCTGTGCAGTTGTTCCAGTGCTGAGCTTGAAGCAAGGGCTGGGGGGGAACTTCTAGGAAAAAAAAAAAATTGTTTTGACCACTCACCACCTTTTGTGGACCAAAAAAAATAAAAATAAAAAGAAAGAAGGTGATGAGAGGTAACACTAGGGATGCAAGAACCTTTTTTGTTTTTCTCTTGATCACATGGGGATGGTAATTCTTCACACCAGGAAAGTACTTGTATTTTGGGAGTACTTGAATTTGCCTGTATAGCCTTCCAGTCTTTCTTGTAGAGCAGACCTCTTTTCACTAAATGTAGTCTGAGTAGCACTACCTCCCATATGATTAGATTTCCCCTGCACTGCTGCTGAGGACCAGATCCAGCAATCACATTCAACAGCGTCTCCGTGTAAGAGCTCTGCTCAAGGGAAGAAGGCTTCAAATTCCCTTTCAGGCAACAATCCCAGAACTCAAACCTGGCAATTACTGGCTATTTTATGGTGTTGGCAAATCTCTTTGCCAATATGTTCTCTTATCTATTTTATAATTTTTTTATGAGAATAAGCATAGCTAATTGTCAAAAATATTTCTTTGGGAAGTCTGAAGACACATTTTTAATGACCTTCTAAGTAGCCTCCCTTGAGAGTACAATACAATACAATTGAGAATACAATATTTAATATCGTACTAACTGTCCTTGTTTTCAGAGAAATACTTTAATGAAGTAAAATGGGCAATGACTTGTCAACTACTTGTTGAAACAGGAGCAGAGCTTTAGAGATCAGAAGAAGAAATAGGGAACCATTCATACAAAGGGTCCTACTGTGCAGGGATTTGGAGCCTGTCCTGTAATTCCTTACTTCCCCAACTGCCTGAGTTTCAGTAAATCCATGGAATATACAATCAGAGTTCCCTAAGGCATAGCACCACTATATTCCCAGTTCATTCTTTGAAAATTAATTCTCTCTTCTCCTGGTTGTATTATTTCTGATTGAATTACTTTCTTACTTTTTAACTAAGGAACATATATGCAAATATTTAAAATGCATTTTCTGAATATATATGTAAATGTATTTCCTGAAAATATATGCATTCTTCATTATATCTATAATTTAAAAAAGAGTTGACTAACCACAGAAGATAATTACTAATTAAGATATATTGATTTACCAGCATCAAAAAAATTGTGCAGTGAACTTTTCTAATGAACTCTTATGTGACAAAGAGAATCAAAACAACATGGCTAGTTTGTGGATTACGCTGTTTTGGAGGAACAGGAAAAGTGATTAACTTATTCATCCATATTTTGACTTTTTTTCAAATATGCCCAAATTACGACTACAAAAATTTACATTGGTACACAACAAAATTAAGTATTGATTGTGAAAAGCCCAGTCTTCTAGAACAAGAAAGCAAGCAACACAGCACAAAGAAATGTGATTCAGGCATTGCATTAACTGATAACACTAGAAGCTAACAGTGAGGGGAAGGGGAACATGCTTTCTCTCTTTTTCAGAGAAAGCATATTTTGTAATAAACTGGGGGAGGGGGAAGGAAAAAAACAACGTGAAATAGCTTTGATTTGTATGAAATAAAAATGGAGATTCTGACTCTAGTTCTGCTATTTGATATACTAAATTTGTAACATAGTACGTTCTTCCTCTTTCTACAATACTCATTACTCAGCAACTATTTTATAAGGGCATGTATCAACAGGGTGAGGGAAAATGGCTTTTAACTGGAAGAGGGCAGATTTAGACTAGATATTAGGAAGAAATTCTTTACTGTGAGTGTGGTGAGTCACTGGAGCAGGCTGCCCAGTGAGGTTGTGGATGCTCCCTCCCTGGAAACATTCAAAGCCAGGCTGGATGGGACTTTGAGCAACCTGGTCTAGAGGGAGGTGTCCCTGCCTATAGCAAGTTAAATATCTTTTCAGAACTTGCTTAATTCAGTAAGACTATAAAGGAAATAAATGTTTAATAACTTCCCCATTTGAGGGTTTTCTTTCTTTTTTTCTTCTATTCCTATTTCTTTATTTTATTCTATAAAAGTGGCTATATGTTTCAGTGGTATATAAATGCATTATGTGAAGAGTGCATCTATGTAGACTGTTTTCTTAGTTCATTAGAATGTACTTAATTGTTACTGACTTAAATACTCCGGGCATTCCCTTTACACCTTCTATAAACCCAAAGGTCAAACTCTTCCTGTGGCAAAAACTTCCTTCTATAGCAGGATCAGGTTGTACCTGCATCTGATCTCACCTAAGTTGCATTAACTGAATTTGTCTGACATAAAGCAGCACCCTGAACATTCAGAACTACAGCCTGAAAAGCTCCTGTTCTCTTTTTGTACAAATCTTAGATTTTGACAGAAGATTTAAGATTAAATCTCTTTCACTCCAGTTTTCATAAAATCTTAGAATGGTGGAGGTGGGAAGGAACCTCAGAATCTGTCTGGCCCAATCCCTTCTCAAGCAGGGACACCCAGAGAAAGATGCCCATGACCAAGTAGCTTTTGAATATCTCCAAAGAGGGAGGGAGACACCACCACAAGTTCATACTGTAATTCACACTTCATAGAAAATCCAAGTTGCCAAGTTACAGGAAGGAAAACTGACGTCTCTTTTGAAAAAAGCAGAAAAATATAAAGAACAACAGGTCAGAACAAGAGCAAGTGAAAAGTGATGTGATGTGGCAACCTCATGAATGAAGATGTACAGATGTGAGCAACATGGGTTCAGATTCTCATTTATCAGGTAACAAGGCAGTTATATTCACCAAGTGAAATATAAAAATTAAATGACTGAAAGTAACTGAAGCTGTATTAAATGTCTGAATTAGAATATATTATTAAAAAAAAAAAAAAACTGCATATAAATACATTTTACATATAAAAATGTATTAGAAAATTGAGGAACTTACCACCAAGTAGACTAGGATGAAAGAGCTCCATCATGCAGATAAGAATTGAGGCAAGAGAGGACTGGCTCTCTTGAAAACACACAGCTGGGGAAAATATCACCAGGGTCATCACTGCAAATTCAGGTGCATGGTTTGGGCAGATGGCATTTTGACCTTCACAATAAAAGTGGCACTTTTATCTCCTGGACCTAGACTATCTTAAATTGTCTCTAAAATAAAATGAAAAAGTGAAAAACCTCTGTGAAAAAATTCACTGCTTTCTCAAGGAGTGTAAAAGCAGCTAGCTTACAAGCAGGATGTAAATTCTTACTAAGTGAAGGTACTGTGAAAAATTCAGGGTCACACTTGTAAGTAGCATGGATTTATTCCCCAATAGGCAGGAAAATGGAGAAACATAGTAATAATTGATTATTAGGACTTCAATTCTCATGATGAAATTCTAAATATAGAATCAGCAGCAGCTCTGTGGGATTAGGGAGCAGACTGAATGAAAGGAGACAAAGACTTATTTCTCTAGAAAATGTTATAACCTTGGCTATTGGCAAGGAAATAGTTTTGCATAGTTTATTTACATTCATTGCTCTATAAATATCTGCTACTTCAGTCACTATATTTTAGGGTAATTCTAAATGAAAGTTCCTGTGTAAAACCAAACGCTAGACTGCGTTTTGTTTTTAATGAGGGTTCTTCCACAAAATGTTCCATTGTGGCTAATGAGATATTAACAGTGAATGCACTAGGACAGATGGGAAGACAGTCAGCTGTCTAAATCAGAAGACTTTCAAAGTGCAGTAAACAAATTATTAAGCACAATTCAGTGGCTCGGTGCCATTACATACCGTAGAGAATTGGTCAGAGAGCGCATCATGAAAAGCTTTTCAGGAGCAGCTAAATTCTACAGCTGTGGTCTTTGTTTTTCTAGTACTTTGCAAGAACAGAAGGGGGAATTACGAAAACGTCTATCATACACTACCCATAAGCTGGAAATGCTTGAAACGGAATTTGATTCTACACGTCAGTACCTTGAAATAGAATTGAGACGTGCTCAGGAGGAACTTGAGAAAGTAACTGAAAAACTGAGGAGGTTAGTAACTAACTTTCTGAATTGAGCAAATTTGAGGAATTTACAAAAGGCTGTATTAAAGACATATGTAAGTAAAAATATAAATATATATCTCAAATATTTATTATTTATTGATTAAACATTCTATGTTCATGCTAAATATATGTATTTCACATATATGAATATGTATTACATACTGCATATGAAACCGTGTGTATATCATAACATATTTTGTATTGAAAGTAAACACGCAAACAGAAGCATGTATATAGGTAGCTATATGATACTGTTTATGTGTAATCATATGTGTTGGTTAGTACTTTGTTAAATTACACATATGAAGGTATCACAAATATACACACATACCTCATATATATATATACAAAAAATATTTTAATTCTATTTTTAATTCTCCTTTGTATGATTCTATGATTAATTAATTTGTCTGCAAATTTTCAGTTTTTACTCTCCGTTGTACTCATACAAGAAAAGAGTATTTGTCTCAAAGCTGAAACTAAGCTCAGTACAAAGAATAGTATGACATTTCATGTTATGATACAGCAAATCATTCAGTTTCCAGTCCCAGATAGAATGGAGTGATACCGAAAACCTATTACTTAAAATTACTGAAGCTGTGGTACAGTGCTATTGCAAATCAAGGGCCCAGTTAATGTTAATGAGAAATTATCATAAGCACGCACTCCTGACATTTCTGGTACTGATTAAAATGGTCTGTAATCTGGCACTAAACTTAGCAGTGATTCTGAGTATCAATTTTTTCTTTTGTTTACAACAATTTGGAACCTACTATTATCCATTTATGTTGGAATGTATCTGCATTTGTTGTGAAGACTTTGCTAAAAAGTATGCAGATAATTGAACTATTTGATTTAATTCACTGGATGAGTCAAAAGAAAATTCAGAACAAACCATTCCGGGGCTACACCCAAAGAAATCTTTTCATTCTTTGCAGAAGGCAAAAACTAAAGTACAACGAAGCCAGAAACCCCCCCCCCCCCCCCCAAAAAAAACCAAAAAAAACTGAGTCAACCAAATAATTCTATGTAAATTTAAAAAATAATTAGGCTGTAAGATCTTAAATTAAGAAACATCTGGTGTGTTCTTATAACTTAGGTTCTTTCCTATCTCTGAGGCTTCTTAAAACAAGACCAAAATGAGCAGGTGGATTATAGGAGTCATGACTGTGAAATCTGCACTTATCTATCAAGAGCTCTGTAGAGGCTTTCCATATCGTTTTTCCGCCATTGTTTTTTTTTTTTTTCCATCATTCCATTTAGATAAGGTATACTGAAAATAACATTACTCTTGATGTAGTTTTGTTCTACTGTATTACAGCTATAAGGGCAGGGAACATTGGCAACCTTTTCTCCCAAAACATTATTTTAGACACGGCTATCATAAATCTTGAATGATCCTTATCTGAAGGACTGGCCATCCCACTTCTGTTAAAAGAAAGGGAAAAAAATACAGTCTTTCTTAAGTAAAAAAAAAACCTATGTCAACATCACCACACACTGATGATTTAAGTACTCTTCAAAAATCAGGCCAGTCATTCTTCATTTTGCTCATGGCAAAGTCTAGCAATAGTACCTAAACATCAGATTAGTAGAACTGACTTTCCTGTACTCTAACTGAACACTGTATCGTATTATGAAGAAAATTTATATTGAAAAACTATGTTTCAGGCAGGTAAAGACACTGGAGGCCCAAAATATTTTACGAGCTTTAAAGATGTTACTATTGAGAATAGCAAAGCATTCCACAAGTCAAACAAATAGTTTTCCCAGCCTGGAAAAGGAAACTGTTTGAAATCCAAAAGCATGTCAGCAGTATGTCACCGGTGTCAGAAAACCAGCATGAGAAAAACAAGGAATCAGAATTAGTTTCAATAATGTGTTTCTTCCTTTATTCACAGTGCCAGGAGAAAAATTCAGCCCCTACTAACAAATAAGCCCTGTGTACAATGATCCCACTTGCATACTAGAGAACATTGCTGTTATTAAAATTCCATTAGCATTGTGCACAGAATTTTTTCTGAGAATCTGAACAGCCATATTTTTCCACTCCTTTTGAAAGATTTTGATCTCTTAATTTGTCCAGAATTAACTGTTTTTGTTGGGCTTTCCCCTCTCTAACCTAAGCAAGAAAGTCATCTATGCGGCACTGCGGTCAAGACTTCTGACCTCCATTTTTCTTTTTTGACCCACTGGGAGCAATGCTGAGAGTGTTTCAAAATATTAACTGTAAAGTAGAGCTTTGGCTTTGAAAAGTGACTGAAAAGACATTGGGAATTTCAAGTGCCTCACAGTGATCCCCCTATCTAGAGTGAACAGCATGGCTTTTGAAAGTTAACATTTTCATAATATTCAAATATTAATATGTAAACTCAAACCTTTCTCCTAAGGTCACACTGGTTTTCCTGCTTGAGACTGTACCCTGGGAACCAGCTGCTCAAGGTCTTCCTGGCATTTTTCAGGGAGCAGAGATATTTTAAGACACAAGGAATAAATCCATACAAGCATATTTTTAGTGCTAAGATTAGCCCCCGCACTTAATTGTTTCACCAAAAGCTAGACACATCATGGGCTAAAGGAGTTTTCAGATCAGAAACTCGGTAGCTGTGTTAGCTTTAGAATAAACAGAGGAAAAAGTATTTTGTTTCTGTAAGAAAACCAGTGTAACTCGTGTTAACAGAAAAAGATTTTTGAACAAGGTTACTATTTTAAGTCACTTTTCAAAGGTAAGCTGAACTCAGGGTGAAATTCTCTTCTTTGCAGAAGGCTAACCCAAGCCTGTGTTTTACATCAGACATATTTCAGAGCCATGTGAGGACTTTGAAATAGAGACTTTGCAGGCTTTCTCTCTGCAGTCTTTGAGAAAAATGTATTGTCTGCTTGGTTAGAGTTCTGATACATGGCATTCAGCGTGGTCAGAATACTTCTCATAAGAGTCCAATTTACTGAGGAATCTAAACATGCATTTATTGTATACACATGTATGTATGTGGATATCATATAATCCTACTAATTTAACAACAGAAAGACATCAAAAGCCATCAAAATGATAATAATTTTTTTATCGATTCACATGCAAAGATTTTCTCCTTAAACTGGTTTCAGTGGCTAACGAAGATGACCTGCTCTTTGATTTATTTATTTAGAGAATCCAAATTTATGACAAAAATATTTCATACTTCACAAGACTCAGACTATGTGTATATTTTTTTCTACACACTGAGTTAAGTTACCATTTACTCATCTGATCATTTTGAATGGGAATAATTTTTCCTTCTTTTTTATGTCACAGTAATTGCCATGTTCCTCTTTTATCCCTTCAACACCTTCTTTCATTTGTTGCTAAGTCTGTTTCTCCCTGTTCCGTCCACATTTGCTGCCACTTCTTTTGGAGAAGTTTGGGTTTTATTTGGATATCTGCACGTGTATGTGCTTATATATGTGTGCACATTTATGCTTATTTTGACTACCTTTGCATACCATTCTTAACAGAAATGCTTTTTGAAGCTCAGCTTCCTACGTACTGTTTATTTTTGGTTTAGATTGTTTGGATTTGATTTGCTGGGAGGTGGTCAATTTTTTCAATGCAAAAACTGGGCCTGTGGAATACTTTCTGATAAACATATAACACAGGAAAATGTGATGGACAAAGACTTGATACAAGCCGAGAAGCATACTGTAATAAGCTACTGCAAAAACCAACTACCGTCTACTGCATGGAAACACTGCCATTTGAAAGCCATTGTATTAGTGGTAACTGACCTTCCAGTGATCTGTAGTAACAGAAAAATATTGTCTGTAGAATCTGAGGACTAAAACCACGGGTGCATTGCCATTGTAATAAGACGGATATATAGGTTATCTGGCTGCAATTGCTGTTAGTTTTGTTCATGTTTTTAAATATATGTGAAAGAAGTCTTCAATATGCACCTTGCAATATGCACTCCACATAGCTCTGTACTGCAGAAAAGACTCGGGTACAGAGAAATCGAGCTAGAAAAGTACTGAAACAACATTTTGTTTTGCACTATTCCTTCCTTCATAAATTTATTTGGTTTATATAATGGGGAAGAAAATCTCCATGGCTACAGAACCATGGAGAGACCTGAACTGTCACTACAAGGAAGGAGTGGGCTGGACCCCTCCATTAGTCACTATGGCATGAGTTGACTGCAGGTCTCAGTCCTGGCTTCAGCATCTATCCCTAAACATAAAATAAATCAAAGGGAATTCTTTAATCCTAATCCCTTCCTGATCACAATGGAAACTACACACAGGCTCAGACTTCTCAGATGAAGTAACTTTCTGTTGAATGAATTTGTATTACATCTGAGTTCACTCTTACACAAAGCCAAAAATAAACTTGTCAGTGAAAATACATTGTCCTATTGACCGAAGATTCTCAGAGCAAACATGTAGATGTATTCAGACAAACTTTTCACAGCTAAACTTCCAACATTTGCTTTACATTTTTGTACACACTTCTGAGGTGATATCTGCTCCTTAACTTCTGTGAAGAGAAAGGCACAGCTACTCCTAAAATAGGGATGCTTTTCCCACAAGCTAAGCTGCTTCTTCGCTGTAATACCATGGTTACATTCCGTGGAACGTAAAGATATACAGAATGAAACTTTTCTTTGGTGTATTGCTCTGGAATAAGCAGGGAAGACTCATTTTCTAAGTCCATTCAATTTCTCAATTCTAATAAAAATAAACACCCACATTTTCAGAGTGAGATATCTAGATTTATTTGCTAAAGAGAGAGAATGTGTTACTGAGGTTCAAGGATGTGCAATTCCTTTGAACTTCTGTCAAAAGGGGAATATTCCCTTCTAAGTCACTGTCTTCCACTGCAGTCATTGGGTTTCTGCTGCAATTCTCCACATTAGGAGAGTCTGCTAAATCTCTTCCTGTAGTGTCAAAGCAGAAAGCTCAAGCCTCCTCCCTGACACATAATTTGTGAGCCTGATGCACAGCTACAATCCCTTTGTGCAAGTTCTCATGCTGTGAAGCATGTCTGCACATAAGCGCAGAACAGCAAACACATTTTTACTTCCTGACAGAATTTGCTGCTAAATATAGTAAATAAATATGACATAAAAGTTTGCTTAGGAAGTAGGTGGTAATTGCATTTCAAAGGAAACCACTGACTGGCAACAGGAGTGGTAAGAAAATAGATTTCAAGTAGTGCAAGCCAAGGTTTTGTACTGATGTGAAAATTACAGGTAAAAATAATACAAAAAATATATTCAATTACATGATATCATCTTTGTTTTAGGATACAAAACAATTACCTAGCCTTACAAAGAATTAATCAGGATCTGGAAGATAAACTTTACAGAATGGTAAGTTAAAAGTGTTTTGCTTTTTTTTTTTTTTTTTAATATTAAATGTGCTTTTATGGTTCTTAAATCCTATGACAAACATATTTGCTCCAAGTGCAGTATGCTTGAAAAAGATATATGGGTTTATCATTGTCACAATCTAAAGCCCAAGCTGTGTAAAATGGTGTATCTCCATTAATTTAAATAGAGATTGCATTGGCTGATGATCTGACTGAGTAACTTGTAACTTTAAGATAATTCTCTCTAATTTAGTTAATAACTTCATGGGTTTTAAATATTTGCATTTTCATTAATTAACCAATTTAAATAGAGTAACCTAAGGTTTTCTCATGCTTTTTAGATACTTTCACTCAACTTTTATTAGTTAATTTAATAGAGCTTAAATAGCCTGATTTTTGTACGCTGCCTTAACTATAAATATCAGCATATTAATTTATGATCTGCATGTATCTGCAATCACAATGTCAAAGTCAGTGTCATAGGTCAATCAGTAACTGAGTAAGGAAATCACTGCACCACTTACGGCCTCCATCTAGGACAGAAATTACACAACAGCACCACTCATTCAAAAAGGTTTGAAAATGTTTAAAAGAAGTAGCAACATCCTGAGCGTGCTGGCTCATTGCTAATGCCACTAGAACATTATCCTCAATGCTAGGAGAAAAGTGAGAGAGAAATCTAAGGGTAATGTT
This sequence comes from Tragopan temminckii, assembly GCA_028571105.1. NCBI lineage: Eukaryota > Metazoa > Chordata > Aves > Galliformes > Phasianidae > Tragopan > Tragopan temminckii. The sequence continues at coordinate 43,093,692 of JAOWBP010002559.1, read as the reverse complement.
TAAAGAGAAAAAAAGAAAAACCAACAACTGTTTTGATCTTCAAAAGATCTTCAGGCCAAGATCTTGTGCACAGCCTGCCCTTCCTTCTCTCCCAGATCATTGTGATTGATCATTCCTTGCTCTCTTCCCTGCCTGGCCCTATACCCAGCAAGTCCCAAGCAAGCACAGTGTACACACCAGACAGATGTCCAGGCAGAGGGCTGACATATCGCTGTAAGGAAGCCAGGATAAGCCAACATCTTGCAAGGTCTCATGGATAACATTTCCATGGATGGGCTGCTTAGAATGAAGGGAAGGATTTGTTTTTCTTTGAAAATAAGTAGGGACTCTGGCAACATACTCAAGAGACATCATCCTTTACAAAGAAATCAGAGACAAATTTCTGAAAATGACTTTGTTCTTATCTCCATTAAAATAGATGACAATGAATGAAGTATTGATGCATTTTTAACTGGCTGGAAACAGGGCAAAGTTACAGCTGAGTTAGAGCTGATATTTGTTTATACACAAGCATAAAATACATTTGATCTCATGGTGTTTTTTTCTCCATTTTTCCTTTGTTACATTCTTTTCCCTTTTATCTAAATCACTTCAGGATTTTATCTTCATCTTTAGCCTAATATTTATTACATACATGCTACAAAACAGAAATAACTTTCAGGCATTCTGAATGGTAAAAGATATTCAAAAAATATATATAAAAGGAAGGATTCCAGAAAACCCTTGCTTTTTCAGCAAGTATTTCAGATCAAAGCAAAGAAGTTTTAAATTGATGTTTCAGCATCCTCTTAAAACATAAAGCAAAGATTTCAGAGCATATCTCAGAAAGAAGGAAGACTGCATCCATGGAGCACTGTATCTTTTTTTATCCCACTAATTTGACAGTCATTGAAGGAAGCTTCAGAGACCCGAAGAAGATCAACCAGGCTTTGTACACCACTTAAATCCAGACTGATTTGCCTTCTGAAACACTGAAACTGGAGACACGAATCAAAACCAACCAACCAAACAAAAAAATCAGATAGAAATTCTATTTAAAAAAAAAAAAAAATGAGTAAAATCGTGACGTATTGGGGAAAAAAAAGTACCAAATCATCTGATTTTCAGAACATCTCAAAACACTCAATACTTCAAAGAAAGCTGAATTAATTAACAGCTGGTCTGCTTAGTCAGCAGTTCATGGTGGACTGTGCTCTTGGACACCTTTCCCTCCCTTTCCTCTTTAGAGGCACAGCTGTGTTTATTTTTCGGTCTAATTTATTCAGTTTGCCATTATAAAATCAAAACCCCTTGATTTCTCTACCTTTATCCAAATATATAGGCTGTGTTCACCTTCTCCATCTCCTTCCATTTTTTTCTATTCTGACATATATGTGCATATATGCACACGTACATACACACTCTAATTCTTACACAAATTCTGACTATTTAATGTGTTCAAAAGTATCAAGAGGAGAAATTATGTGCTCTCCCTTCCTGTGGTGACCTGGTCTGCCTCCAGAAGAACTTTTCTCCCTGCCTTTGCAGGCTACCCATATCTCCTTCTTCCACTGAGATGTCCCAGATCATCACGACTAATCTGGGACTTCACTCTGGCCTCCTTCTTCTATTGATGTTTGAGTATCCTGAATGTTAAAGTCTTCTAAAAGGATGTAAAAAACAATCATTAATTCATTAGCAGCCACAGGAAAGAAGCTGAAGTAGCAGTTATTTTTCTTCTAGGCTCTGCTTCCTTTTGAGTGCTAACCTACAAAATATTTAAAACTGTTTGAAAGTCCTGATCACAGAAAATGACATCCAATTGAAACCTCTGTTACATCATCAGAACTCCAGATGAAAATATAAACCAGAGTGTCTATGATGGCTAAGGACTGAAACCTGAAATCAGTGGAGAGTTTTGTATATTCAAGTGGTCAAAATTAAGTACATGACACTGTTGCAGCAGATGCAGCACAGAGCTAAGATCCTGCTGTTATTACTTAAATAAATTTCTCTTCCTTCCAATGCCATGGTATTCAAGTGAAGATTTGTTTGCTCCTTTAAGCACTGGTGAATCAAGGGAATATGCAAACTGTCTTCTTAAATAATTAAGCCTTATAAGTATATTTTTTCCATTAAGCTGGAGGAAAGTACTAAGCAGAGTCCTTAAATTTTTTACTATGAATCTATCCTGGGGCTGTTGAATCAAAGAATGTATTTTCATATCTAATTCCTGTTACCAACATACTTCACTTGCGCTGACTCTGGTCTGAGTTTCCTGCAAATTCTTGGCCACAGTCCTGCTAGTCACACAAACAGGAGTTGCAAGTTGATTATAGAAGTCTTTCCAACCGTGTGTTAACATAACCTTTTCATCAACTCAATTCAATGATATTTTGCATATGATCCTCACTTATTTTAAAAAGTTTCTGAAGCTTTA
>JAOWBP010002559.1:43040229-43054559 GCA_028571105.1 Tragopan temminckii | reverse complement strand
TTTGCAACAAGGGTACATTGCTGACCCATGTTCAGCTTGGTGCCTACTAGAAACCCAGGTCCTTTCTGCAGAGCTGTTTTCAGCTGGGATCCCCCCTATCATGTCCTGATGCCTAGGACATCCCTCATGTACAACTTTGCTTTGTTAGACTTCATGAGCCCATTTCTCCCGCCTGTTTAGGTCCCACTGGATCCCTCTGGGGTATCAGCCACTCCTAACAGCTATGCCTCAGAAACTGCTGGTTGTTTTTTTGTTGTTGTTGTTATTGTTTGTTTTGTGGTTTGTTGGGGTTTTTTTTTGTGGGTTTTTTTTTTTTTTTTTTTTTTTCCATAGAATGATTTCAATGGGATTATAGAGTGTGGCCATAAAATAAAATAAACCAACTTTTTGTATCAAAAAGATCATGACTGGTGCTTGGTGAAAAAAACACCAAGATAACAATGTTACCCTGGTCTAAGAAGGTGGGAAATTTCCAATGTAGAAGGGAAAAGAACGGAAAGGGAGAGGGAAAGGGAGAGAGAAAAGTTCTGCCTGTATTCCACATAAAAACCTTGTAGGAAACATCCATCCTTCAATGTCAAGACCCTAGGGATAGGATAACTGTGCCGCTTTAGTGGTATTTGTAACAGAATATGTCTCTCCCTCTTTCTGTCATTCAGGTGTTACTTATTAAGAGGCATTTCCAAAGGAATGCTGCTGGCTAGCCTTCATGTTTGATCACTGCTGTGACTACTTATTCTCAGGATAGCACTGAAATGTTATCCAATGAAATGTTCTTCACAGGAACATCAAGAACAGATTTACTTTGCCATGTTTGAAAAGGCTGACATGTCCATAGAGCAGTACTGCTCATTTGCAAAACTGAGACTGATTTCTAAAGGTCTGTACACATACCAAGGCTCCCACAGGACAGCAAAGGAGACAGCAAACAGCCTGGCCCTGATCAAGAGGCTGACATCACTATACTGCACAACATTCTGCCACTGAAATACAGGGAAGCACTGAAGGGATACTAAAACATTACCAGTGAGACAACCAGTTTTATTGCATCTTATCCATTTGTGCTAAAGGACTGCAGTTGGAGCTTTTGTGGATCTGGTAAAAAAAAAAAAAAAAAAAAAAGCCACAAGGAAATCCTTCCATTTGTCACATTCCAGAATACAATTATCTATGAAGCATTTCATGTTGTTTCAACATATCAAAACTCCTTCCACCCCACTTACACCATTAATAACAGAGACCAGACAATAAGGGTTTTCAAAGTCACACCTTACTTTTTTCTGGATCTCTGATTATATGAGGGGTATTTTAACTATGATATATACAAACTAAAAGAAAAACAAAGTTTTGGGAGATCTTTGTAAATTGAGGGATGGGCAATTAATAACCACATGAAATTTAACAAGAGCAAGTGCCAGATTCTGCACCTGGGAGAACCCTAGCTATGTGTGCAGACTGAGTAACAAGAGGTTGAAGGGCAGCCCTGCAGAAAGGGATCTGGGGGTTCTGGCTGATAGCAAGTTTAATCTGAGCCAGCAGTGTGCCCTAGCAGCCCAAAGGACCAACCGTACCCTGAGCTTCACCAGACTCAGTGCTGCCACTGGGTGAGAAGAGGGGTTGTCTCACTCTGCTCTGCACTGTGTGGCCTCATTGGTGGTTATGTCAGGTAGAGGCTAGGGAAAGGCTCTGCCCCAGAGGGCAGTAGACATGGCTGCCCAGGGTAGTGGGCATGGCCCAAGCTGCTGGAGCTTAAGAAGTGTTCTGACAGTGCACTCAGACATATGGTTTGGATTTGGGGTGGTGCTGTGTGGAGCCAGGGGTTGGACTCGATGATCCTTATGTGCCCCTTCCACTTCAGAAGAGTTTATAGTTCTATCATTTGATCCTTTTGAAAAAAGCAAGTACCTCAGGAAGGATCTGAGCAGGAGGCAGCAAGGCTCATGCTATACACGGGTTAGGAGCAAAAGCCATGAGCACTTGATTCCCCAACATTAATATCAGAGCTGTGCACTGCTAGAGCCACCCAGCAGTATAAATTTGGTCTGACTCAGACGTGGGCACATGATTGCGGTTCTGCTGAATTAGTCACTGTGCACTGTACTCTCTTACGCTGGCGCTGTGCTGGGGAGAAGGCCAGGGCAAGATGCACTGAGCTGACTCAACAAAAATTTCTGAACAAAGACCCAAAGCATTTTGGATCACACTTCAGGAGTCCTCAGCCCAGCTGCAAGCTATTGGCATCTCAATAACCCCATTAACTTGATCCGTTCCTGAGTTTTAGGAGGCAGGTTGCTAGCACCTGCAGAATAGAGAGCAGTGCCAAAAGAGAGAGGAGAGGTCACTAGCACCGCAGCATCTAATAGCGAGCATCTAACAGCTGCCAGGCACAAAGGTCTGCAGAAGGTGGTTATAAGTAAAATAAGCGTCTCCATTTGTAACACATAATCATAGCACTGATATTATGATTCCTGTCCTCCTTCTATCCCCCTCTATCACTTGTCCTCACTGCTGGAAAAACGACTGTCAGACTGTAAATGGAGAGCTCTAAGTTGCAGCTCCCAGTAGTCCTTTCAATGCAGTGATCCAACGCTACCATGCAGTATCTGCCAGCTGCACTGTGTTTGGGGAATCTCAGGTTGGTGATCTCAGGGTTAAGCCTCTGTGTCATTGATGTCTCAGGTGCACCGCAGAAACCCCCCTGAATGAAGCCCTGAACTTTCAAAGTTGGGGACACCAGGACACCAAGTATGTGGTGAATGCGCCAAAGCCTTTCAGGGTTCCGTTCATCCTTAAGCTACCTCATTTTACTGCAATGTGATGTACTCCTTGCTTATGTCAACAGCACTTTTAAGAGAAAGATGCTAACACACACTGGTGGAGAGCACTGGAGTAGCCGTTCTTTCTCATCCCCCTCCTGCACAGCACTAGTGAGCTGGATGTGATTTGGTGTCTGTCTCCTGACAGAGAGAGTATACATTTGAACTGAGATGAATTCAACAAATATATATACATACATATACATATATACATACATATATATATATATATATATTTTTTAAATAATATTCAGTCAGGTACAAATTCTGGAAGATGTCAGCCCAAAAGCTTCAATAACTGAAATAAAATGAAACCATAATTCAGTCAATTCAGTATTATGTAATGCAGTGAAAAAATACTGTTTCCAAAGCCTTAATCTGCTGCCTTTTTATGAGTTTTCTCTGTGCTGGCACATATAAATCCTCAAATAGACAATCTTGCCTGAACAGTAAAGTATATTAAGCCAAGTAAAGTTTGGTTTGGTTAGACAAGAGCAACGCTCATTGAAATCAGACCTAGAGGAAAAGGAGGTCCTACAAATCATCTGCCCTGGCACTGACAACAACTTTCAATTCAAGGATTGATAAAATCTTCAATACAAAGAGTTATTTGGAAGATTAACTCCATACTCAGTGGACCTGGGCACTTTTGAAGCATGAAACAACTTAGAAAACAGAACAGACATCTTTTTCCAAAGTATTTAGGTACCCAGAGGTGCCAATATAGCACTTACCTACCTTATTACACAGCGAAATACATTTGTAACTGTAATCTCCAGTCACTCTCAAATTTTTAGAGGTGCACAGATGTCTAGAAGGTTTACAAAGTGCCTAGCTATTTAGTTCTCATTAAAACCAATGATAGTTAGGGCCTCATGTAAAACCACATCTATCTGCCTAATTAAAAAACATAGCCTCTAAGATCATGCACCTTGTTCAAACCAGTGACGCTGGAGCTCCTGCGAGTTCTCCAAGCTATGCTTTGGTTTTCAGTGATGGTCCCCCCCAGGCAACCTGTGGGAGCACTGGTGAGGTGGTCAGAGAGCTTGGCAACAGGAGAGATTTAAGCCTGAATCAGCCTCCAGGAGCAGGAGCAGATTGTCCCTAGAAAATAGAAGCATTAAAATAGGGTGACATTAAAAATGATATTAAAATAAGTTAGGCCAGACCTTCACAACAACACATCAATCATATCTCCACTGTTTATAGCAAGCTATGGGCTCACTTTGACCATTTTAGAACACATTTTTCTTTAAACAGCAGCTTAAGATGAGTTGCCACTTCTAATTTAACCATTCGTCTTTAATGTATCTAGATGCTTTGCATCTAGATAATTAACTTTGATATTCATTTGGTGACTTCAAGGCACAAACTCCCGTTGCTGTCAAGTATCTGACAATACAGAGCATGCGCTGATAGAAGACTTTCATGTGACCCTGGCAATATTGCATTTTGGAAATTTCACTAGCTAATATGATCAGCCTGCTGGAGAAAATCTTTCGCAAGTTACTCCAACGATTCGAGAATGGAAACTGTGACTGCAAATTTGTCATTGGAGTGATTTCCTAAAACAAAATGGATGTACATTGAAGTTTACCTAATTTCTGTTCTCATCGTAATGCTCCTTTCTAAAATAATCCTCTAGAAAACTGGCAACCCTTTTTATTGTGGTCTTGCACAGCACAGAGAACAAGGCAGTTGCCTTGATCCCAGGCAGGACACACAGAAGCTACCATACATTTTAAAAGTAATGTAAGTATAATAGCAGGGTTATAAATGATCATTACAAAATATTTTTATATTTTATATATAAAATATATATAACATTTTTTAGGTATGAGGTGGCATAATAAATACAGCAATACAACAATGGGACAGAAGGGGAGGGCCAGTGGCACTTCAATTTCCTGCGAAATTCTTTGCCTTTGTAATGAAAGGTTACATTCTACTGGTAACAAGATTAAATTGGTGAGCAGCAAAAAGTTTGAATCAGATTCTTTTCTTATTATCCCACAGTGGGTCACCTTCTACTAGCACACACTCTAACCCCCAGAATCAGGCAAACATTAATCTTAAGAAATGAACAGACAGAACTTCTAAAACAATCAGGATAGTCAACAGAAGAAAAAAAAATTGGTTCAGACACAGCTACTTTCCTTTTGAAATACTGTTCTTCTTCCATGTCACTGAGTATGGGAGTTAATGGCATAACTTAAACATTCTTGTAGCAAAAGCCAAGAGCAGCCCAAGCCCCTTCAAGGTAAGAAACTGAAGTGTAGTAAACAAGGAACAGCTGAATCTCAACTGAATCTTTTTTCATAGGCTAGCTAGTTCCATGGTGGTGCTTAGTGTGAGTTTAATTGAAAATAGCAGAAAAGTAGAAATAAAGATGTATTGATCTGCTGTGCTTTTCCTTAAGTTTGAGAATGAGATCAAGATTTGAGTGTTTGAAATATTTTGACAGTAGGAAAAATATTGACTACTCCATTTTCTACACAGGGTCAACATTACGAAGAAGAAAAGCGGGCTTTGAGCCATGAAATAATTGCACTTAATAATCACTTAATAGAGGCCAAGGTGACAATAGATAAGTTGTCAGAAGACAATGTAAGTATTTAATTATGAATACATCTTGAGAGTATGCTCACTAATAAATTACGCTACGCACTTCCTATGCAATTATAAGAATTTCTTATTGCTTATATTAAATGTAACTGCCACCTCTATAGTTAAAATCCTTATCTGATGCTCCTGCCATTTTGTAATTTTGACTGTTCTCTGGTTACGGAAACTTCACTGATTTTTTTTCCCTTGTCTAGCCTAAAACTGATGAGAAAGTTATTCTAAGAAATAGCAATGTTTCCACAATTAGTTTACCATGGGTTCCAATCTAGCGGACTGGTAGATGCATATTCAGACATGAAGTGTAGACATATCTTCATTGCAGATTCTTCACAAAGTCTGTAGGCACAGGATAGAGCCCTCCATTTCCCACAGTTCCTGTGATCTTTTAGTCTTTGTTCATTGACATGGAATGCTTAGCATGAGCGAGCTCTACGATTCATAGGTAGGACTGATGCAGCCTGGTTACTCAGATCGTCAGGTTTTCCCCAACTATGGTTCACACTTTCCCTTCCTCTGTGTGAAATTAAACGGGGAATATATTTTGTGATTATCATCTTGCATCTCATTAAACATTACAGGAACCCTGCATGTGTTCCGCAATTGGCAATGAAACTCATGAAATCCTTCCATGAACAAACCTAGCAAAGTCAGTAAAGAAACATTTAGTTCATTATTTTGTCATTCCTTAGACACTCGGTAAAAAAAACAGAAAAATCACCTACAGAAGATGTTTTTGTTATTGCTCACTCTTCAACATACTACATTCTCTCTTCCCATATTTCATATGAAACTCCTAATCATAGCAGAAGGCATCTGATCCCATTAACTGTTAATGTGAATTATGACAATTTCATTAACCGCTTTCCAGTGGAAACAAAGAGTTCACAATCTGATCTCCTTTTACAGAAATTGTGTTGAAACAGCCATTGCTTCATAACTCTAATATCTATAGCAAATGAACCTGATAAATGCAACAGGCAAACTCTAGGTTTAAGAAGCACAGGTATAAGTCTGGACTAATTCCAGCTGAAATCAGTAGAGATATTTCAAATTTTAAATGGAAAGAAACAGGGAAGCTTTCCCAATAAGTATTCATGCATTTACTATTACTTCATGAAGTCAGATTTAAGTCTACATCTGAAGAAGAGTTTTCAATACTGATAGTTTTTAAAAGGTAGCTCAGACTGACCTGGAATAGAGTGTACTCTTCCTCAAAGGCAGAATTATTCTGAAACACAGTGATTATTATTTTACAGCCCAGGAACATCAAAAAACAGTACTACTTCTTCACAGTTCATCTCAATACACAGCAAAAAATTCTGCCCTTCATTATGCAACATCACTAATGAAAGTAACATTCCAATATTCAAAATAAAGAAGTACAAACAGTCATTCAATATTATGCAGGAATAGACTGTGTCAAAGTGAATACTCCATTCTGAGGAGAACATACATTTTTCTTGCCAATATTTCTTCCTCCTCCAGCTTCCTCCAACCATATTTCCCCCTGTTCCTTTGATGGATATGTAAAATTATACTTTTGATGCAAAAATATATTTTAGATCATGAAAAAGCTTTTGGAATGTAGTGTTGATTACTGTTCTAGATGCCATAGATGTGGCTTATCACCACCTAGGTAAATAGGCATAAAGTCACTGCAGCCACGCAGCATGTACTTTGTTCTCAGTATGCAGTGACATGTGGCACATCCAACTAGTAAGAAATTTTTTGTAGTAATTTTTAAAGTAGCTAAAAATAGAATCAGAAATGCTTTTCGTACTCTCCATGGCAACCACTTCACAGAAACAGAGCCTCACTGCTTTCAAAGAAAGGATTCAATTCTGGCATGACTTCATTTTCATGTGCCATAGGGGAACTGGAGAACTTGTCTATGCTATACATTGTACAGCAAAACCGTATGTGCTTAATGTGCATGTAACACATCAGAACCAAGCACACATGCAACAGATTTTGCTTCCAAATTAAATTCTTGGATTCCTAGTGTTTGCATCTGTTTTCAGGAATAAAGATAGTGTGTACAGACATGAAATATAAGACTTACATAAATGAAATCTATCTCCTCTGTAAATTTAAGGCAGAAAACATCATGTATAGAGCTCACGCAGACACAGACACACACAGATAGCCATGTACATGAAAGTATCTAAGGACCCTTAAATACAAAGGTATAAATCAACTAATGATCACAGGAAAAATACTTTTACTGGCCACATGCCTCATAGACTCCCAGCAACATCTTGTTGAACGCCTTGTTACAGAATATCTTTAAACAGAGGGAATTTCCACTTTTCCTTTTAACAGAAAACCTATCAATTTTTACAGGAACAAGTGGAATGGTAAAACTCTGCATGTGTTGATAATAAGATTAGCTACAGAAGAAACTCAAATAATTTTAATATTCAACATTTTTTCCTTACAAATCTGTTCTTGTTTTCACAGGTTAATAATAGTGGCCAAAGTGGTCAATGTTTTGTTTGTCTAATTGCCACACATAAAGTCAATTTGGAAGTCAGCTTAGTTTTTAATGGTACCTTGAGCAGAAGCGACATGTAATTCTTACCCACAAGGACCCAAAGATACTGGTTGAAGAATACAGTTACAATCATATGTCTTAAACTAAATTAACATGAAAAATGAGCTGAGGGCACAACTCTGTACAGAATTTTCCCATTAAACAGGCTGTGGGAACCATTCGATACAAATCAGTTTAAGCATCATGCTTAAATTCTCTTTTTCTCTTTCTGAAATTCTCATGGTAGTTTCTTACCCAATAAAAAGATGATGTTCAGTAGCACAGTATGTTTGTAGTGAAATTTAAGTCATATTCTAGAAGATAAGTAAGTGGAGAGCCAAGAACCAGCAAGAAAATTTCATGAGGAGACAAAGGATATTTAAAACAAAAAACAAAAAGCAATATGTATGAATATGAATTTCTCCCACAGTCTCTTAAGACTTTTTTCAGCAGTTTTTCTAAAGTGGTATTTCAGTGCTGATCTGGATAACACTCAGTAAAAATCATCTGTTCTTCAATTTTCTTTCTGCTTAAAATATCATGTTTATTTTCACCCTCATAGTTCCATGCATGCTAAAAGTACAAAGCCAATTTCCTAATGGTAAGTATTCATCTTCTGAAATGCAGATTACTGCTCCATAGCTACAGTGTTTGATTTTTGGTAATTTTATCAACCCTCACAGAGCAAAGGGACAAACTTCTCAACATCACACAAGAAATACAGAATCTTAATGAGTTTAGAAGTTGAAGTATGCTCCAAACTTCCTCAGAGCCAAACTCCGAAACATTTTTCAGGCATGGGTGAAAGCCACAAGTTTGCAAACTTGAAAAAAAAAAAAAGGCTTTTTTTTCTTTTTTTTTTTTTTTCCTTTTTTTTTCTTTTTTTGTTTCTCCAGGAGCTCTATAGGAAGGACTGCAATTTAGCTGCTCAATTGCTCCAGTGCAGCAAGAATTACGACAGGGCACATAAACTTTCTGAGGTAATGTGACTAAACCTAATGAATATTTGAAGAAATAAATATTGTATGGAAAACTGGCTGTTTTATCACTTCCAGAATTTGTTTGCCCCTTAGGCTTTGCTTAATTCATTTTTTTTCACCCTACAAGCAGCCCTGGGGGTTTTGTGCACCTGCTGCTATTCTGTGTAGCTGGGGAGGTGCTGACAAAGTCAGTCAGTAATGGAACTTGAATGGAACTCTCTGCTATCCAATAGAATGCGTCTCTGCTGAACATGTTAAACAGTAAAGGCTTTCACAAAACCAAAGTGGTGAGAAATCTAGGCTGCAAAATATTGGGGTTTTTTGGAAGGAGTGGGGACATGATAGGATACAATCAATTTTCTTCCTCAAGTTATTTTCCAGTCCAGTTAATTCTAAACCTGAATCTTGATACAGACTGGCAAACATCTTTTCTAAAGCAACCATAGCACTGGCTAATTGAATTCCAAGGTATAGACTTTAATTAATATTCTTGACTTCCAAGGAAACTGACATGAAAAAGAGACTCCTTAAAGGGGAGGCAAATGTGTCAATCAACAAGGCAGTCTTTGGAGATGCAGGATCCTCCTCAAAACAATAGCACCTTCCTCATGTATATTGTTTTGTTGAAGGTCACAGAGGAAAAACCTTCCCTTCCCTTGATCACTCTCATCAGGTAACTCATCCCCAACAATGGCCCTTTTTGTGCAATTCTGTGACAGAATAATGCAAAACCAAATGTCAGCCATTTCTAAGCCACTAGACTGAATAAGAGCACTATACAAATCTGACAAGGACTGATCAACATGCTTCCATCACATGGGCAATGATGTCTTGTATCTGAAGCAAAACCTCCAAATTTACTAATATTCTGATCCCATTCTTTTTCCTAGTGGCTGACTTCACTTAACATTTCTTATCTAGGAGTCATCATTACATCACTCATACCAAAAGCCTCCTATCTATTAGTAAGAATTAGGATCATAAAGGTATTTAGCAGCTCTCTCACAGAGAGCCATCACAAACTGGAATCTCCCCACAGTTTCACAGACTGTTATACACTTAATGAAATGGGCAGTCTTCACTCTCAACTCAGAGTATTTATCAGTGTACTGAGTGTAAACATATTGTCACAATCAATAAATTCCTCACAAGCACAAATATTGCCACAAAAAGTAGTGCGTGTTACCAAGAAACCTGAACTACTGAACAATATATTAATGACAGCAATATCATATTTGTAATTCCAGCTTCCAGTACAACAAGAAAAATATTATTTCTTTTAATACATTTCAGAATATAAATAATGTATTCAAAATAGACCCGACAGTAGCGTTAAAGGAAACTAAATATTAGCTGCCCTATATAGCAATTTCACATTAAATGAACAGTATTTCTTTTCCTCGCTTTCATGGCTGTTTACAGCAGCCTTATTTACTTACTGTTTATTCAACCTTTGTTGCATCTGTACTTACTATGACTAATATTTCTGTCTGCCAGCAGATTGGCAATCTTATACTCTTTATTTCCAGTGGAAGATATATGAGCTAATTACCAACATAATGATTAATCCAAAATATCATAGAAAAAAACACTCATCCTACTCCACAGTAACAAGAATGTCATTCCACAATATATCATATTCTGAATACACTGAATTTTGGGCATTAAAATATCTTCAAGCACTTAGTTAAAATAGAAACCCCATACCTTATGCAATGTGAGATTACTAGAAGCGGTAGACAACTTGAAATTTTCTTGCCTAAAGAGAGGCGCTGAGGGGGACCACCTCAATATTTTTAGGGCTCTAAAGAAACAAGGAGTGTGTTTGAAAGTTGTGGCTAAAAGTGTAACCTCTGCTTATTTGGTAAGAAGAAACTTGATTTCTAAATAAAAGAAAAGGTTAGAGCTGAGAAGATTGCAACCAAGAATTCAGGGGCTATTTTCTTAAGTGGCATAAAGCAATATAGATACCAAAGTAACTAACCCAAATTCACAAACCCAGATACAAACTTAGTCCAAACATGAGCTCCTTGGACTTTCAACAAGAAGAACTGAGTTAGCTGTTGTGCAGCACTCTTTATGAAGGATCAGTGGTAGGGATTTGAAATGGACAAAAGGACAATATATATATATATATATAGCCTGTATAGTGCTTGCTATACCTGTGTAGGATTTACCTACCGGGTTTTTTGAAATACACCCTACGAAGTGTTCTCTCCCATTTTTCTCCAGAAATGATCAGTCTTTGATGCACAACAGATTTATTGACTAATTTTGAGTCATTTGCCATAGGAGTCATAATGCATCTTTGGGTCATAGCTCTTATTTCAGCTGGTGTAGTAAGAAACCCAAAAAGAAGCCAAGAGCAGCTGCTGGCAGAGGAAGCTTATAAGGTTTGTTGATCTGACAAGTAGTAGTCTGATTGCTGGGACAAGATAGCTGTTCATTTGCTTCTTTTCCCAGCACAGAAACACTCTTGTCATAGCAAGCAGTACCATTGCTTTAAGTTTCAGTGAAACCAACTTTCCCATCTCTTCAAATAACATAACTTATAAAATGTGACACGAAAGGGCAGGAGCCAATTTGGCAGTGAGCTGGAGGCAAGAGGAGCTCAAAGAAGGCCATAAGAACACTATATACCTAATCTCCTCTTCTTTCCTCATCTCAGCAGAGACCTCCACACCCCATCTTCAAATCACACACATTGACAGACTGTCTGGAAAGTGTTGCTGTAGGCTTTAATTCCCTACATGCCTTTTTAAGGTGGTTGTTTACTACATTCTTTAGATTGTTTTGATCCAACTAGAATTAATTTGGAAGGAATCATCTCAGTTTCAGAAGAGAAACAGATAAACACTTCTAAATGCTAAGTAAATAAATGAAATTCATTTGATTACATTTGTTTTCAGAAATGCACAGAGACTGTGGCCTTCACATTAGTCAAAGAACCATATCTGGTGAGCTACATAATATCATAAACTGCACTCATATGTCAATGCTGCATAAACTCAAGCAGATACCAGTACTGATATGCACCCTTTTCTCCTATCCCCTCTGCTATCTATGTTACAGCTGCCATCTGAGTTTCAGGAAAGAGTCAGCATCCATCTGGAAAAACATGGGTGCAGCCTTTCTGTCCCCTTGTGCCGCACATCTTACGCTGACACCATACCCACCTGTGTCATCGCCAAAGTACTGGAGAAACCAGATCCAAACAGTTTGTCTTCACACTTGTCAAGCCCCTCTACAAGGGATCTCAATTTTCAGGACTCTGCTGGAAAACTTGGGCAGAGGCCTCAGTACAAGTCAGACATCTACTGCAGTGACACCGCCCTGTACTGCCCCGAGGAGAGGAGGAGGGAGAGGAGACCGAGTGTGGACACGCAAGTGAAAGACGTGGGGTTCCTGCGGTCCCAGAACTCCACAGACAGCACTGTTGAAGAAGATGGTTTCCATTCCAGCTTCTCTCACGAAGCCTTCCCAGAGTACATTACCTCTTTGCCGACATCCAGCTCCTACTCTAGCTTCAGCGTCACATCTGAAGAGAAGGAGAATGCCCAAGCCAACACGATGACAGCCTCCCAGCAAGCAATCTACATGAGCAACCGAGATGAACTGTTCGAAAGAAAGTCACCCGCAGGTTATGAGCATCAGGGAAGCCCAAGGTTTGCTAAGTCAAAACCTGCACAGCACATGGAGCTTGCTGATGACAACGAGAACTCCCCCACGTTTACTCGGACTCTGCCTCCTTATGCAAACGAACCTTTTCATTTCTCAGCCATAACACCACAGCAGGCTTTAGCGAATCAGAAAATGAGGAATGAGTGCAGGAGCACCAACCTTTCAGAGGAAGACTTACCTGGGCGATGGAGGCAGTTGAGTGTGGAGGACATTGGTGCATACTCTTACAGGAACACTGGCAGGCTATCACCCTGCAGCTTTTCAGAGCAGTATTACAGCAGCCCTATTAAAACAGGAGACAGTCGAACAAGTCCCATCTATGCTAGTTACAAAGCAGATAGCTGCTCAGAGGGAGATGATATCTGCCAAAGCAGACTTGTGGATTCTTGCTTCCTGAGAACAGACAGTGGCCTGAACATTGACATCAGCACTAGCTGTAAACAGGACAAGCTGCCCACTTACAAAACGAAAGAATCAAGAGACCAAAAAAATGAAAGGATCACTGTCCAGTTATGCAGTAGCAAAAACATCGAAAATAGCCCGGTGTTGAAAAGAGAATATGTGGACGTGAGTCCCAACAGCTCTGCAGAGTCCCTCAATCACAGTTCGATAGAGGCTTCAGAAATCCACCAGTCTTCCATGGAGCAAGGAAGCCATTCGAGTATTCACAGCAAACAGCAGCAGTTTCAGCGGACTGGGAGTACTGGTTTGAGTCGGAAGGACAGCCTTACAAAAGCACAACTATACGGAACCCTTCTGAATTAGGCATCTTCCAGAACTGCAATAAGACCACAAGCAAAAGAAAGCAAACCACGTTTGATACTTCTTGTGAGTGTAAGGTTTAAGAAATGGATTATAAAATATATATTCATAATGGTACTATATGTTTGAAATGAAATCTCTCCAAAAATGTTATACAGCACTTTTCACTTAACATCCTTTCCACATGGGAGACCGTCCCCTCCCCTCTTTTATAAACCTGAAATATTTTTATAAACGAAATGGTATTTATTAGACTATCCTAAGATATTTGAGCAGAATTCTTTTCCCTTCAAGCAGGTTTCTTATTTATTTTTGTGCATGAGGCCATCTGTGCCTAAACTCTTGGAGGAAAAGGGTAAAATCATGATGATGGCAGTGAAAAAAAATAAATCCACCTGATAAAATACCATAAACTTCATGTGAAAAAAAAAAAAAGAAAAAACCCTAAAAAGAATGGCAAATTTGAAAAAGTATATTTTTTAAAAAGAATGGAATTGTATCTTAAGTTATTTCATACAAATGTATTTATGAGTGACTAATGTATGCACAAAGTGATACCAATATTTTGTTCTTTTAATCCACTGTGTTTCTGCTTTCCTATTTTTCCTTGTATACTACCTCAAAAGTAATTGAGGGTTTCTTTGTCACATTTTCTGTAGGCTTGCATTTATATTGTCTAAAATGCATGCAGTGTCATAATTAATACTGTATTTTGCATTACTTAATAAAAGACACCAGTGGAGATATTTTGTTGGGTTCTTTATCCTTCGTTAAAACATACAGTGGACAATAGGGTGTTCTGGATATTAACAGTCCAGTAAACGTTCATGAAAAAAACTCCTACTTACATTGCTCTCCAAAGGAGTCTGTCTAAACCACAGAGCAGTGGTTCTCAGCCTTTGGCTCCTGGAATTGTAAGGACTGCTTCTCATC
>JAOWBP010002559.1:43006007-43021020 GCA_028571105.1 Tragopan temminckii | reverse complement strand
AGAGAGAGAGAGAGAGAGAGAGAAAACACTTATTTGCTCAGCAGCTAATCACAGAATCCTCTTAACTGCAACTGCATTATGAAAGCATATGTCTAGTGGTCCAAGAAGAAAAGATAACAGTCTCTGCTGCCTACAACACATCACAACAAATATCACATTGCATATCATGGTTTATTCCCTCTGAAATACCAAGCTCTTTGATGGATGAAAAGTTATTTTGCTTGTTATTGCCAGATCTTGATTTCTCCAGCCCAATCAGAAGTTGCAAGGAGTGATGGCAATACTGGGTGAAATACTGCACTCACACAAGCTTCTCTATGTGCCGACAAAGTACGAACAATCCTAGAAGTATGGTAGTTGTAGAAAAACACTTTGCCATCTGAACTTCCTGTCACCAAAAGTGTTCCATCTGGAGAAAATTCACAGCCCACTGCAAATCCTTCCACCTGTTAAAAAGAAAAATCAATCATAGTGTAACTCCTGATTCTGATCAGGAAAGTTCACTGTGGTACACTGAAGAATGAACATAGTACAAGAAAATGGATATTTAAATAAATATGCAGTAAGGACTTGTCCAGGTTTATATTAAGACACATCTATACCACAAACTTATTTAATCAGGCTACTAAGTATCCAGAAAGCCTTTTAATAATTATTTTCTTCAGAGTGTATATAATTCAAAATTGCACATAGGAAAGCAAAGGAAGGCAATTAATACCAATCACTGATTTATCATCAAGCACTATTAGCAGACATATTAAAACGCAGATACTTTGCTTTCTGTCTCACTTCTGGACTTGGATAATATCATTCTGGTGAAAGAAAATACCTTATGCCCTTCGTATCTCTTCTTTTTGTTGATTCGGTAAGGTCGCTGGGAGGAAAACAATGCCATATAGTTCCCATTTGTCTGAGCAACAAATGTAGACTCTCTTGGGTGCAGAGCCAGACTTGGACAAGTGTAACGCTCCTGAAAATAATTATTAAGCTTTGTTGCATTAAATAAATTATTTGTTCAAATGAACTAGGTTATTTTTTTGACAGATTTGAAAGACCATAAAGTCATCTCCATAAAGAAACTTATTACAATCCACAGAAAGTCTTACACAAAGTCGAATATTAAATCAAATATCTACTCCAATTTCCTAGAAAATGATCAAAATCCCACCTTCCTTTGCAGCATAATTAAACAGCAGAATCTCCGAAGGATAGTACACAAAGTTACTGAGACATACTCTTTCAGCTCAAGGATAACTGAAGTTCAAATATGGAAGCAAATCCCCTTCATACATACCTCTTCCCAGGTGGTAGGGTGGGAAAAGCATCAATGATCTTGTTATGGGGTTTGGAAGAGATGAACTGGGCGGGCAGTTCTGGATATTGCCAGGTATTGGGCACAGAAATCAAATAGCATTAGGTGTTGTACCTGGTTGACAAAGAACTGCATGCTTTGTGGGGGAAACTGAGTCTAACCGGAAGGGGTCAAACAGTGTAGAAGAGGGAAAAAATTGTCCACTTCAGAGATGCTGACAGCCCACAGAAGGTGGGCTGTATGTATTTGCTATTTGCTTCTTTAGTAGTGGATAGGGAGGTTGTTATGAAAGACAGCCTACTTTGTTTCCAAACCTTACTGCTTTTTACTTTATTTTTTTAGTTGCTTTTTTTTTTTTTTTTTTTTTTAATAAATCGTCGATTCAGGATGATGAGATATTTAATAGCAGACAATCCCATTAGATCACCTGCTACATGTCTTTGTCAGTAGAGAACTGTTCATTCCAGCCAAAAGGCATCTGTATACAATCCAATCATATTATATTACATAAGATATTAGACTTGGGTTTTCAGAAAAGATCCAGGGAGTTGGAATTATCTATTAACTTCCTTGGTAATCTCCTTTGAAGCTGTCAGCTTTTCTAGACAATTTAGTCCATTAAATATCTTGCTTGGACAGATTACTGAAAGACTGTACCTGCATTGATAAAAGTAAATTTTGCCTCTGTGATTATGTCATACAAGATATCAGTACGCATGTATCAGGTTTCTGTTATTATGCAAATATTAAATTTAATTTGTCAATAGTCTTCATTCTATCTAATTAAAAATGTATCATTTTGCTATCCTAGGAGAAGCGTAGGAAAAGAAACGTGGTGCTACAGCAACTACAGTCATTGGTAAGCTAGAATAGCACTGCAGTGTTCTTGCCTAAACACGGCTTAGATGTTAGTGAACCAGCAATGAAAACAAATACTTTAACCCAAGGAGATCTATCAGTTTTCCAGGTGGTTTTTAAAGATTAAGTAAATGTTGTTAAAATATGAAAATAAAGCACCCTGCAACTAACATTTAGAGTAACTATGCATCATACAAGGATATGAAAAAAAACAAAAGTTTTGCTTTTGTTCTAAAAGATTGACAACCGTGAAAAAGTATATCATGACCCAAAAAAATTATAAGTTG
Organism: Tragopan temminckii; assembly: GCA_028571105.1. Classification (NCBI taxonomy): domain Eukaryota; kingdom Metazoa; phylum Chordata; class Aves; order Galliformes; family Phasianidae; genus Tragopan; species Tragopan temminckii. The sequence continues at coordinate 43,018,563 of JAOWBP010002559.1, read as the reverse complement.
TTAATCTTACATGAAAAATCTGATTGGAAATTTTTGCAGCACTTTGGAAGTCCCATGCAATGATGGTACGATCAGCTGAGTCTCGGCTTACTGCGTCCGTGCTTGTAAGAAATTCTTTTCCTTCAGGAAGAAAGAGTATATCCAACGTCTGTTGTACTGCAGCTTTGTACACTCTTGTCACCTAGTGAACAAGACAGTTATTTTGGGACAGATTAGAAGAGCATGATAATACATTCTCGGCATTAATACCTATCTCCAATCAATTATATATATTTTTAACATGTAAAAAAATATTTTAAGTATTGAAGTGCTAGCATATCAAATAGTTTGGTAATATATGTAAATAGTCCAAAAACTGGAAAATAACATGAGATAGAAAGTTTGCATAATTTACACATTATATTTATATATACATAAGATTCTTAAGGAATTAGAGTTGGATCCAAAAAGAGCTGTAGATGCTACAGTGCCATGGAGATGAGCCACGCAAACTCCCTTCTATTTTACAAACTCAGTGTGAGGATCAGTTTGGGGAATTCTTCTTCTAGGAAATTTTACAAGTTTATCGTTTGGTCTTTTTGTTCTCAAAATCTTCAGCTAGTTACAGGGGCAGGGAAAGGAAAGCTACTATGTCAGCAGGAATTCGCAACTTAAAGGACGTGTCAGGAAGTGAATATTGTTGTTGATCATTCCAGATTTAATTGTAAATCACTGTTTATGACAGGGAACTGGAGAATTCAGGACACTCCCAGTACCATGCTGCTGTGTAAGGAAGCTTGCACACCTAGTAGGTACACACAGATGTGCTCCAAAGGAGGTCCCCTTTTTCTCCTTTGCAGAAAATAACCCAGTTCACCAAGGACTCAACCTGACACCCTCTCCTAAAAAAAAGAAACCCAAGCAGAGTTTGCTCTTCTAAAGTACAGCCAGAGATGGGGATACTGGTGACAGCAATGCTGATGACAAGAAAGTTCAGTGCTTTAAGGACTTGGCAAGCATCCTGCCTTTTTCTGTAGGGAATCAATCTCACGCCTCCTACCAAGGCTCTGGCACAAGGCAGCCTGTGCTGCTCCAAAAACAAAGGCACTTGCAGCCACTCCGCAGAGAACAGTGGGCAAAGGAAAAAGAGTTGTCAATGATTAGAAGTATGACTGGGCTCTGGAGTAAATAGTGTGCCTCATGCAACAGCTCCAATTGTGTAATTAATTCACATGAGAAATCTCTAGAGAAGTTTGTGATACGAAAGCAAATACTAAAGTTCTCAAAACATTCTCCCAAATTAAAATACCTTTTAAGTATTTCCCTTGTGTTTCCCTGTTGCCTTCTCCTATTATCTCAGTGTCAACAGGCTCACTGTCCTAAGAACAAGTCAAGATCCTCTTTTAGGACTTACACCAAGGAGGGCTGGATGCATGCAGAAATGGATCCTCAGCCACAGGACTCTGAATATTTCAACAGCCTGTGAAGAAGATCTAAAGAAGTGCAAAAGATTTTCAACTATTCTAAGGAATATATGAATAATTTTAATTTCCTTTCTTTCCAACTTCATGCAATTCTACATCTGCGTTGTCTACTTTGAATCTTGAAAAATCAATACCTTTGATTTCCTTTTCTGATTTACCTCCACTGAAGAGAGACTTCAAGGCAAATGGCCAGATCAAAGTAGTTCATCTTTGAATACGCTGATCTTTAAAACTAGGACACTGGAAGATTCTTAGTTATTAACATCTAAAACTTTCTTTCCAAGATAGCTAAAACATAACAACCTCCATTTTCAACACAGTGTTCAGAGGTTAGCCCTTCTCGCAACCTCACAGAATTACCAGCTGAGCAGAGACACTGTTTGCAGTATTGTATTGAAACAGTTCTCAATTTTGTGAGGCATTCCAGTGCCTGCCTAATGTCTGTAACATAGCATACGGCTGCTGAGTTCAGGGGCTCAGAGCTCATATAGATACCATTAGAACAGATATTTTTAGAAAAAAGAATAATCAGGAATCGCAATGAAATAGTCTAGGTTATAACTCTGTTCCATCCTTTAACTAAGTAATAGAAGAAAAATAATTTACAATATCAAACAGCACTAGAACTTCTCAATTCCTTGCCTCAAGCTCTTAATCTATGAGAGTCTGGAAATGTTCAGAACGAGCTGATCCTACTGTAGGGTAGAGAGACACTAGATGATCTCCTGAGGTCCCTTCCAGCTCTGCTTCCTGTGATCTCAGCATGTATGGGTATGGTAGCAACTACTCCAAGTGATTTTCTTAGACTCCGTGAAATGCAGTTTGGGAACATAATGTTTGCACTTAGTGAAGAGCCTTGGTCATGCAAGTATACTACACACACTCCAATAACATCAATAAGATGTAAACCTGCAGACAAAATATCAGCACGTTTTTCAGCAATATGCCTGCATTTTTAAGATAGAGAATATACAACTGTGCTACTGCACGAGCCAATTTTTCATCCTAGGAATTTGCATAATATGCAAAGCAATTAAACTTTGTAAAGCCAAAACTGATATTTGCATATTTATAACTTCCACTTTGTCTATGGAGAAATCACCATGCATAGCTATTTCTTCACCGAGTTATAAAAGGAAGCCCACAGTTCATTAGTAAAGTAGAAAATCAAGCTATTTCGTAGGACACCAAAAAAAAAAAAAGAAAACAGTTAAAAAGCAAATACACTCAATTTATAATGGCTGCCAGTAATACGAAATGGAAAACCACACAGAATCTTGACAGCTGTAGGAACTTCAGGAAAACTGAAATAAATGTAAGAAAATTGTCTCAGATCCAAAGAGGGGAGATTTAGGTTGTATATAAGGAAAAAGTCTTTTACAGGGAGAGTGGTGAGGCACTGGGACAGACTACCTAGAGATGTGGTCCTCGGGACTTTCAAACCAGCCTGGACCAGGCTCTGAGCAACTTGATCTGTGGATGTCTCTGTTCATGGCAGAGGAGTTGGACTATAGGTGACCTTTAAAGGTCCCTTTTAACTCGAAGGATTGTAGGATTCTATGGCAATGTGGAAATACTTTTTAAGTTTTGGTTAAATTCAATATAGCTCTTACATAAACTGCCACCATCAATTCAAACATTTTAATTGCTAACTATTAAACATACCTGCTTGTATGCTAGTCAGTAAGATTTCCAACCAAATTACTCTGTGCATCCTAGCTCTATAATAGGAAAATGTCATTAGAAAAATTAGTATAAAAGACATTTTCTTTACCTTTGACATGTACCTCAGAAAAACCACGCTGTTTAATCATCAGAACACGTAGTAAAAACTGACTCGGAGAACAATAAATTAATACTTTGAATAGCAGATGGGAACTTGGAATACATGGTATTTAAATTCGCCCATAAAGACGGCTTTCAGAAATAACTAATTGTAACACCCATATTCTGAAAAGTACTCATAATAAAACCTTCTTTGTTCTACCTTAGCCAATAATTCATAACATGCCTGAGGAACTTGCTTGAGGAGAGCATCAGTTTTCCTACCCCACTGACTTTAGATCATTAATAACAAACTTTGGTCTTTTTCTATTTTCAGATTTATTGCCCATAAGCATTGGAAAACCACAATCCACTTGTTCAAACTATGCACTTCATGGACATAAAATAAATCCTTGTAAAAGGAAGGCCTAATAGTTTCTAGTGTCAACACAAGTCGACATAATAATAAGGCTTCTTTACAACGGCAACAGTTCATGGCTGCAGGCATTCAACTAGAAAGGTAATTTAGGCAAATTAAATCATTTTCAAGTAGATTCTTATGGCTCCAGGGATTTGAGAAGCATGCTGTGATGCTGAATTCAAGGTATATATTTTGTATAGATATTCCATAATACTTCTCTGCATAAAATATATGCAGTGCCTGTTACTTTGCTTCTCAGGAAGCTCAAAGCCTCTGGACGAGCACCTCAGCACATGGGGCCATCCCAGTTCTGTGTCTATCACCCAGGACCTCCCCTGCACCTCACCTTCCTCAAGTCCGTTGAGCTTTAGGCAAGAAAGAAATATGCCTGCACAGTCACTCTCTGAGAATTAGGAGATAAGATCTCATAAATGATCTAAGGTGACAAGGCAGATGACTAAACTTTGCTCTGTAGTTCCACACTCACAACAAAACCACAACAACATGACAAACACAGCTGATGTTTTTGATTTCCATCTAAAAGCTACAGCAGCTGTTTTAATCAAAACACTTGATAATATCATAGACAGGAAGTAGTTTCATGTTCTCTTAAAGTATTTTAACATAAGAATGGTATATAGCATAAAAGAGGTGGGCCTGCATGAAGACCTGTATTTCAACAAGACTGAGTGCAAGGTGCTACACCTGGTTCAGGGCAATCCCAAATATGATTTCAAGCTGGATAAGGAATGGATGGAGAATAGCTCTGTCAATTACATGCATTTGCAGCCCAGAAAGCTAATCAAATCCTGAGTTCCATCAAAAGAGGTGTAGCTAGCAAAGCAAGGGAGGTGATTCTTTCTCTCTACTCCCTTCTCATGAGACCCTACCTGGAGAACTGCACTCAGGTCTGGAATGTGCAGCGTAAGATGTGGATCTGTTAGAGCAGGTGTAGAGGAGGGGCATGAGAATGATCAGAGGGCTAGAGCATCTCATCTGAGGAAAAAACAGCTGAGAAAGCCTAGAGAAGGCACCAGGGAGACCTTAGTATTTCAGTACTTAAAGTGGGCCTACCAGTAAGATGGGAGGATTTTTCATCAGGGAGCATAGTAATAGGACAAGGAGCAATGGACTTATACTAAAAACTGGTAGGTTTAGGTAAAATATAAGGAAGAAATTCTTCATGATGAGAGGTGAAGCACTGGAAAAAGCTGCTCAGAGAAGTTGCAGATTCCCTATTTCTGGAAGTGTTCAGGGTAGGTGATACCCTGACCATGGCAGAGGGTTGGAATTGAGTGGTCTTTAAAATCCCTTCAAACCCAAACCGTTCTCTAATTCTGTGATTTCTTGTTATGTAATTTGAAAAAATGTACTGCTTTTGTATTTAAGTTTTTTTGTATTGTTTGCAACAATAACAACAACAACAACAAAAAACAGGAATTTTCTCTGATAGTGAAAGAAGAATAACTTTAGTTTTCTAAGACATCGAATAAATCACCTCATTTTAATTACACTATTCTTCATAATACCACAAGTACATGACAATGTATTGGTTGTTTCCATAGAAACCAGAAGTACAAGTTGTTCCACCAATTTCTACAGCCTTTTTACATATTTATGTACTATCCAGAGACAAATTCATTAGGTCTCCTAAATACATGCTACTTAAAATGACTGCATCTCATCTTAAAGAAATTGCAATAGAATGTTTCCAAGGAAACACACGCACTGCACTTGTACTCTAAATTTATTAGATTTTAAAACTGTGCTTTAATGGCTTACTTAGGCTTATTTCTTTATAAACTCTAGTACAGAGATATAGATCAACAGTAATAAAGAGGATCTTTAAAAACATTTTTAAGGGTAAAGCTATAGATGGCAGCTGCAATACTGCAGCATAGCAGTGTTAAATCCTGATAAACAATCCAAGACGGGGCAAAAAAAAGCCCTGTTGATACTCTACTTTGGCCTTTGTTAATAATGAACTCAGTGCATTTCTCATCTAATTTTAAAAGCTCTAAATTACTAGAAAATTGGTGAAAATGGTTAATTAACTACATCATTCATTAGACCTAAATTTCAAGAATGAGATTGTTGTGTACATCTCCAAACCTAAATTTTCCCTTAGACTGCCTGTCACTGCAACCAACTGACTTTGTATTCATCCCTTTGAAAACCTTCCTGACAAAATTGTTATTCATCTCCAAAAGCTGCACCTTCGTATTCTTTTGTACTCGTCCCATTTCTATTAAGTCAGTGGCTATTTCTTCTGCACAATACTCTACTCCTTTGTTATCGATGATTATGTTACCACGCTATTTTTTCTAACAATATTTATTTCACAACAGTTAGGCTAGTTTCTACCTTCTCCAGTTTATCTAAATGCTCTATCAAAGTTCATAAAAAATTATCTTAGAGTGACACCAATTAAGTTTTATTTCATTTTTTCCTATATGTTTAACTAATCCTTTCTTCACAATCTGTTCTGCGACTGTGTCAGATCGTACCCCTTGTTCTCCACTGCCTGATTCTGCAGTTAATTTGCATTTATGGATGTCTAGGATTTCAAATATTGACTAAAAATCAGGATTAGAAAGAAGCAGAGCCATAGTACTGTCACCTTTTGCTTATTCTCTCCTCAGTTTACTGCATGGTACCATATCAGGGCTTCCTGTGGTGACAACTGTAGCACGTAGGTCCTCCCAAATTTCCAACAGGCCTCACTGGATTACAATGGACAAAGGACGTGATCAGCAGATTAGGGTTAGAATCCCCTCTAGGTTCAAAAATCTGACCACATCCAATAGGTCAATAACCTATTCTTCAATTTTTAACACATCTCTCCCAGAAATATTATGGACTTCCCTAACTTTAGAAATCCATGTGAACAAGAAGCAGTTCATGAATGTTTACAAAACGTTAAGAAATGTTCATCAAAGAACAATGTAAATAAAGGTAAAATTCAGAAAATTTAAATGAATATTCAGGCATAAGTTCTTGAGTGCTCTATGTCCTTTCAGCAGAGTTAACAAAATCCTTCCTTTGTAATACCTAAACCTTCCTGACATTTGTAAATAAATCTTTTCTATTCAAACTGACAATTCATTCATTATTTAGGAACTTGAGCTTCTTTAAAAGTAACATCAATACTGTATTTGACTATTTTAACTCTTGTTCTGATATTACAACAATATAATCACAGGAATTATATAAAAAAAAGAAAAATATCTGTAATCATATTTTCCTTTGTGAATACAAAGCCCTTAAGTGTTGAGCTAACAGATTTAAGTCTCAACCTTTTGTTCTCCCTGGTACTTCAAGGAATATTAAAATTTCAGGTAGAATAAATAAGTTGTTGGAACATACATTGTCTCCTGACTAAAAAGCTAGTATAAAGCCAAAAGAGAGTGACTGTGTAATCCATCTAGCTTGTGCTGAACATCTTAAGACATTCATCAACCATCCAAAGAATAGGAATACCTTTAAAATTCATAACTACTTTAATGTCTTGGCATTCTTCTTATTATTGCCCAATCCCTTTTTACATGGCCCTTTACAAGGTTTTTCCAAGTTCAGTTCCAAGGTCCAAAGGTCCCATGGGAACTGTTCAATATCCTGCTTTCTCCTTGGTTGACACGGCAGATATCTGCATTTTTGTATTGTTTTCACTTATTTATCTGTTAACATAGCAGCACAATTAAATGTTTTCCAGCCTTTTCACAAATGTCTATAAACATTCTCCAAATATTTCATAAATATAATAAATCCATTATACAGCAATATATGGTATCCAGAACAATCTCTTCTCCAGAAAGACAAAACTAGGTTTAACACAAAGAAATACCACTACAACAAATCTGTTCTTTCTATTCAACAGCCTCTTTTATCCTTTTTTTTTTTCCATGCTTTGATTACTTCTCTCTGTAATTTTGAGAGGCCTGTGTACTTTACATTTCACTAAGCAGTTAACAAGCTGTTCCATTCATTCATTTCTCAGCTTAGCTTTATCTTGAAGATTATAGCTTTCTTATTGTTCTTCCATTCCTTATCTTGCTCATACCCAACACTACATTTGAAATCATTTTGCCTAGGTGCAAAAAACAGGGGTAGTAATAAACGTATTTCAACATTCCTTTTTTATATATCTGCCTTTCTGATTAATAGCATACTGTACGTTTCTCAATGTTTTAGTAGTTAAAAGACTTCCCCAAGTCTGTCTTCATGCATTTTCATTGGCACTTAAAAATCCAATTTTTATAACACATTCAATATATGAATAAATATTAGCAATTTATGCTCATAAATTTGCACTCCTGTTAAAAATCCATCACCAGCCAAAATAAAAATGAGTTATTATTATTCCTAGTTTGGCAATATACGGGGGTGCTCCAAAAGCAACGCCTCCTGTTTTATTATGTTAGCCCACAATGCCAGAGGCCAGATGTCAGAGGTATGGCAGTAGAGGCTGAACCTTCCAGCCAATGTTCCATTACATTTTGTTGCTGCGCAACAGACGGCAGCAGAGCAGCAGTCTGACAAAGCAAAGATGCGTCACTGAATTCCTCTGTGTGGAAAAAAATGGCACTCTTTGACATGCATTGATGCTTGCTGAATGTTTATGGAGACCAAACAGTGGATGTGAGCACAGCAACGTGGTGAGTGATGTGTTTCAGCAGTGGCAACAGCAATTCACATCCATTGATGTAGATTTGTATGTGCACAGCATGGAGGTTCTTATTCATCGCTGGTAAAAATGTATAGCTAATGGTGGTGACTATGTTGAAAAATAGTTTTTGATAGCAGAGAATTTGCTCTGTATATCTGTTGTAGTTTCCTTGGAAATAAACTGGAGGCATTACTTTCAATATGATCTATGTACCAGTATCAATCACTTTATGTCATTGTCCATCACCAGAAAGCTTTGATGTGGCCCACTGGTTCATAGAAAAGCCCATGTAATTCACTGTAATTCATGTATAACTGGGCAATAGATTTTTTTAGTAGCCATTCCTTCTAACTTTTCTTTGAAATTCCACCAAAAATTCCCTCATTTCCTGAAATATGATGATTGTTTTTCCATATATATCTAAATCTAAGATGTGTAAGAAGATAGCCTTTTAAAACACAGGCATGCATTCTAAAGCATGACCTGTGAAACTGAATTACCAACAAATGCCAAAATAGAGTTTTCTATGTACAATGAGTAACAAGGTTCAAGCTTTTGGTTTAGAATGCTTATTATATTGACAAAATATGCTGTAAAGGCCTGAAAAGGCTATCTGAAGTATGATAATGGGAGCTAAAATAATCATTACTTCACCCACACAGTTGTTCCAAGCCGAACGACAGGTTAAAGCACTTGAAAGAAGAGGCAAAAGAAAATGAAAGCCATTGGAAACTTAAAAAAGAAAGAACACCAGAAAAAAATCTTTTGATAAATTAGGATGAAAGCACTTGAAAGACACTAAGGATGTTTACATCAAAACTGAAACTAAGTGCCAAGACACCTCAAACATCTATTTGTGTAAGTGCAAAAAGCATTCATTAGAACAGGATAAATGTCAACATATTGGGCAGTACACTTTATCCAATCTCGAATATGACCTTAAGTCATAAGAAGGAAAAGAACAAAGCAAAATGTTTGCATGCTGTGAATTAAGGTAACAATATTCCAAACAGGAATACGTGAAGAATCTATTGAAATTCCACAAACGAGGGAGAAGCAGGCATGACATACTGATGAGAGGTATGATTGGTGTCTAACAAACACGCTGTTCTATGTCCGACAGTTTGAAATATAACTACATTATCTTGTAGAAATGTTGCACACAGAATACCATTCTGCAAGAGGAAGCCAAGAGCAGCCAATTCATCATTTTTCTTTTCTCCACTCCATTCTGATCTTAAACATCCACTCAGTACACATGCACACCCTAAGTTTTTCAAATCAGAACACCATTTTAGAACCAATACAAATATTGGTGCCTAACAGTTTACACCCGCCACTGATCTACAGCTATATTAAATGGGAAACAAAGGACAACAGAAACTCCCTCCTTCCTTTGGAAATATTTCATAGTAGGAGACACTGCTGCATTAATCAGTCACAATACATACAAAACTTCATGGCTTTTAAACTAACAAACACATCAGAAAAAGAGATCAATATCTTTTACAAGGTTAAACCCACTTTTTCCATTTTTAAGGTGATTAAACACTGTTTCTTTTCAAAATTAGTACTCCTAATGTATTGCTTTATCTGATAGATTTCTGCCTGATGAAGTTATGCAAGAATAGAATTGTTCCCTAATGAATAAAGCAGGTAACAACTTCTAAAAACTCCCCAAGATCACCAGGTATAGAGTCTGTTCAGAAGAAATGAGCTGGTGGAATTTTTTTGGTTGTTTTGTTTTTAATTTCACCAAGCTTAAAACTTTCTTATTTTTCCTGGGGGAATAAACATTCATTCACTTGTTTGTTCTCTTGAAAAGTAAATTATTCCCTTGTAGAACAGTGGGATATTTCCCTTACCTCTTCATTAGCACCAGTTTATCGAAACAGAGTTACGCAAAATCTGAGCACTGCAGTGCCCTGCAGTTACAGAAATAAACAAGGTTTGCATTTCTCAGCATTCAGCAGTTCTTTACAGCAGGTCCTAAGGCTGGAGCTTCAGCATTATAAACACAAATGTATGGTTAGTCATTGAGGAAAAAAATGCATTATTCTGCTAGTCTATAGAGAAAAAATAACTTCTACAGTAACTGTTTGTCCTCTGGAAATGAATTATAGATGTCACCCAAAGCATTTGTTACTGGCTCTGAATGCAGCACAAGCTGCTTAAAGGTGATTCCACATCATCTCAAGTCAGGCAACTGGGAGTTTCATTTTCAGAATTACAGAAGATATAAATAGTACTGAAGTCTACAGTTTATCAGTATAAGTTTGCTACTTTGTCTCCTTATTGGCTTTTATGAAAAGCATCATATCTCACAGACTGCACATTGGCCCCATCTCTTCTTCTCCTGTAATCTCCATCTCAACACGTCTGCTTCTTACTGCAATAATGCCTCCTGTAAACTACGTCCTACACTTTCTCCACTTTCCTACTCCCCGTTCTAGCAATGCTGTTCATCAGCACCAAGAGAAGGTATTGAAAAAGAAATTTCATAAAGAGGATTAAAGGTGCAAGAAGAACACTATTCTTCAAGCCAGCTGCCTTTGTGACACCACTACACCTTTCAAAGTCAAAACCAAATCACAGGGGATTGGCAGAGATACCGACAATAGGAGGGCATCAAACTCCAGAGATGACTTAGAACTTATTCAGCACAAGCATTAAAATGGTAGTTATTCTTTGACTTCTACTTGAGTCAATGCCAGTTCAACATAATCCGCTGGTCTTTACATCACAGAGTCTGGTAGTAGAATTGCAGGAAAAAATCTTACTCAAGCGTAACACTTGAACTGTGAATATCCATAGTGGAAAAAAAATCTATTTATCTCACTGAAAGTGAAGTGCCTTCTCCACTTATTTGAAATTGTCACCTACCATAGATGAAAGATTTCTCACCACATCGCTCCATAGCTGCCCCCTTTTGGACAGGCACCTTCTTGCAACATATCATATTAAGCATTTATTACTATGGAACACCATCAGTTATTATTTTCCTTCTGTAGAGACTGGGCACCTTAGACACATGCAAGCTGAAAGTATTGCAATTTTTGGCATGAACATGCTCATTAATCACAGTTGATTTCAAATCCGGAGTAAAATCAACATTGCGGCATTCTCAGACAGTCACAAAAAGATATACAGATGTAAAATCCATCACAAAGAAACAACAGAAAAGAAATGAAGAATATCTCAGGCTTTGCACACAAGTATGCTATCATTTGATTTTGTGAATAACTATAACATTATTTACAGGAAAATTTATTGCATCATGCTAGAAAAATCTCTCTCTATGCATCATACAAGCATGATGCATGAGATAAATTCACACTTCTTACAAAGATTTTCCTGCTGACACTGCAACTCTGAAACTCCCAGTAATTTAACTTGCAGTGTAGCCTCAGACTTAGCACTCTGGATATGTATTTAGTGATGTCCTTTTAAGAACTTATTCACATAACAGAAGCCTAAGGTATAGAATCAACACAATTATTAATAAAAAAAAATCTCACTACATTGAATAAATTGAATTATCTCCTCAAAAATCAGTGACAAATTCAAAGGAACAATTGCAGCTCAGGAGATTGTGGATCACACAAGAATACTGTACTTCCTCAATAGAGTGACACTCATATCAACTTCAGAGCTCTCACTTAGTGCCCTCCTTTCTGAAATATCTCTTCTTACATCCCTCACCTACTATTCTGTTTAGAGAGACAGTGTTTGGCTAAGTAATCCTTATCTTCTTCAGATCCCTTCCACTACCCTCAAGAGCAAACAGATGGCTAACTACAATGAGTAGGCTCTACCCACACAAAAATTCAAAAGAAAACAAACAAGTATTCAGTTTACAGTCACTTCTGTTCTTTGAGCTGTTCTGTTCGTACAGCTTCCACTTGGTGTCACAGTACAGCTCTGGTCTTCCCTGAGCTCTAAATGGCACCTGGGAGTGCAGTGTTCTGCATTCTTCAAGCTAAAGTAAAGGCAGAAGCTATTTGTGACTCTGTGTAGCTTCTCATGCATATAAAGTTACCCCAAACTACTATGCAAGAGATACAGACAGACTTGAACCACATGTTACAGATTAAATAACTTCCCAGTTGTTCAACTACCTTTTTTAAAAAGAAAAAAAAAAAATAGAAAACGAAGTTAATTTACCCTCAGCAAGTTTGCTGACGACACCAAGCTGAGTGGTGCGGTTGACATGGTAGAAGGAAGGGATGCCATTCAGAGGGA
>JAOWBP010002559.1:42984265-43005907 GCA_028571105.1 Tragopan temminckii | reverse complement strand
GTTCAAGGCCAGATTGGATGGGGCCCTGGGCAGCCTGGTCTAGTACTGAATGTGGAGGTTGGTGGCCCTGCATGTGGTAGGGGGGTTGGAGATTCGTGACCCTTGAGGTCCCTTCCAACCCTGGCCATTCTGTGAACTTCACAGAATCATAGAAACATAGAATGTCTTGGGTTGAAAGGGACCTCAAAGATCAGCAAGCTCCAACTCCCTTGCCACAGAGACTTGATGTGAGCTATTGTATTAATATAGTTCAACTAAACATTACCCATATTTATAGACGAAAACAATAATTGTGTTCGTTGTGTGCAATGTTCCTCTCTGTGCTTCAAAAACATTATAGAGGTTCATATCAACAAATAGCAACAAAATCAATGACAAATGCAAAATTATTCAAAATAAGATTTCATCAAAAGACCAGGATATTGAGCAGCTTAGTAAAAATTGCACATTCAACCCAGGAAACATCCACAAGGGTGGAAAAAAGAAAAAAAAAAAAAACGAAAGAAAAGAAAAAAAAAAAAAGGAAAGAAAAGAAAAGGATTTCCATTACCTTACAAATCCTTATATCCCATGCTTTAACTTCTGGACTGAATCCTCCACAAATGAAAACATTTGAATCTGTAGGGTGGAACTTCAGCGTGCTGATTCTAAATTCATTTTTACTGCTGGTGATTTGCTTCCCTAAAATAAAGTGAGAACTGAAAATTAAAATTTGACCAGAAAATGAAACATTTTATAAATTTCAATCAAGTATCAAAAATACCTAGGTTGTTAAGGGTGAATATGTTTCTATTTGAACATTTCAAGTGTCTGGAACTCCTCTGGTTTTCTGAAAACATAAGACTGAAATCAGTAATTTCTTCCCACATTAAACAAATCCTGCACCACTGACTACTTTTTACTGAGAAAACTTTTTAATGAGAGAATCAAAGGGTTGGAACACGAAGGAGAGGAGCACCACCAAGGTCCCCATTCAGTTGACAAGGCTAAATCTCCAAATCTAACAGAAGAATATTTCCCAAAGAGAAGTCATAGTCTTTTTTTATCACTGGGATGAAAATAATAACCAGAAGAAAAGAGTACTGTCTGTGTAGAAATCCCACATTCCAAAATGTACTATAGCTCTGGAGTGGTTTATATTTCTGAGAATTAAGGATTGAGCCTCTAACTTGAAAGAAGGCAATAATTTGCATATCTTATGAAGGCAATAGCTGTTCCCATGGATACACCATTCCCGACGTTTAATTGTTCACACTAATCTTCATAGGATCCCGTGGCTAATATCACTCGCATTGTACACTCTTTCAAAGACAACAGAATTCGGCAAGGTTAATTTATAGGACTTTTCCACAGTCCACTGCCTTTGTTCTAACAAATTCATGACATTAATGTACATTCACTGAACTATTATTTTTGACTAGCAGCATAGATAAAGATAAATACTTCGTTTCACAATTTCAACTCTGTGTTATCTTCCATATATCAGACAGAGCAGCCTTACAGTATCAAAAGGGAGGGCTATGAGAAAGAAAGGGGCAGACTCTTTAGCAGAGTCTATTGTGACAGGACAAGGAGAAATGGTTTCAGACTAAAAGAGGGGAGAGTTAGGTTGGATATAAGGGAGAATATCTTTACAATGGGGGACGGGGGGGAGGCACTGCAACAGGCTGCCCAGAGAGGTGGTAGATGCCCTGACCCCCGAGACATTTGCTGGACCGGGTTCTGAGCACCTGATCAGGTGTAGGTGTCCATGTTCATGGCAGGGGAGTTGCACCAGATGACCTTCAAGAATCTCTTCCAACTCAAACAATTTTACGATTCTGTGATTATAAAGTTACAGTGAAGAAGCCACTGGAGAAGCCAAAGACAAACTTATACTATTACAAAGCTTCTTAAAATATTCATTAATCCAGATTTTCAGCAAGTGAGAGATGCCTTAAGAGTCTTAAACAACTGAAAATACTTTGAGCTAAACACATTAGTGATGGGTGTAAATACTTCTGGTTAGGTCAACAATACTGAAAATTTAGCTTTTTTCATGCTTATTTTATAATTTAGAGCCAATTAATTTGATTTCATCATCAGTTCCACTTTCACCATCTGCTCAAATAAGCTTACACAGTCAAGAGAATAAGGCTTGTCAAATTATTTACTTATTCATTGTAAAGAAAAGAAGAGAGAGATTGTGCTTCATCATGCACGTACTTTTTGAGCTGGCACTGGCAAGGAAAATAGACTGCAGGGATTTTAAGGAGTGGAGGCTGCTGTTCCACATGAACATCAGTTGCTTTTTTTTTTTTTTTCTTCTTTTTTTTTTTTTTTAACAGTTTGATCTGTTTGATCTCTGATCATCCACGCAAGATCTAAAGGTTCTCTCTATCACTACTGAGGGGAACACTTAATTCAATCCTCAGTGTTTCTTCCCCCAAAAGAAAAAGAAGGTCACAAAGGCAGCAGAGGCCTTCTCTTCAACCCACGTGCAACACTGACCATCTTTCTTTCCTGTGAGCTTGCAGCATCTGAACAACCAAGTAAGAGAAAAAAGACTCCATGGAAAAGGAGAAAGTTATTAAAATCATCTGTAATAAGAGCAACAAAATATTGCTCTAATCTGTGCCACTAACAGACGTCATTTGAAGGCTAGCAAAAAGCTACATAACTGTGCATCTTACTCAGTACTACAGATTACTTGAAAAAAATACTGAATTTGCACACAGAGGCTATCTAGCTGGTTTAATAGCACTTTGCTTCCAAGGAATTATGCTTGTATAAGTTTAACAAACACAGGAGTTTAACCATGTTCATATGGTACTGTAATCAGAAATTAGAAAAAAGTATAGCCTACCCGTACTAACCTTGTCAAACAAGAATTACAACATCAGATCAAGCAGTCACAATTCTACAGAAAGCATACCGTTCAAACAATATTGCATATATATGTAAGTCACTCTGAAAGTAATGCCTTCTTTTTATTTCCATGGAAACTACAACAGATACAAAGAGCACAAGAACACAATTTGATAGAGCAAGCTCCCAGCTACAAAACACTATTTCTCAACATAGTCACCACCATTAGCTGTGCATTTTCACCAGTCAGGAACAAGAGCCTGCAAGCTGTGCTCATAAAAATCTGCATCAGTGGAAGTCTGTCACTGTTGCCACTGCTGAACAACCCCCACCACCACCACCACCACCACCACACTGTGCTCACATCCACTGTTTGGTCTCCATAAACATTCAGCAATGTCAATGGGTGCAATTGTTTCCACATGGAGGAATTTAGTGGCACACCTTTGTTTGCAACACAGTGTAACTGAATACTGGCAGGAAGGTTCAGCCTCTACTGCCATACAACCAACAACCATCTCTGATGTTGTGTGCGAACAGAATAAGCAATACTTTTGCAGCAGCCCTCACATTTAAAGATCCAGCAGAACTTGTTATCTTGCATTCTGAAGAGCATTAACTGCTCAACTGAATTTACTGAGATCTAGTTTTACCTCCACAAGACTTCTGTCAGTTTTTAAAATTAAACATATTCAACTTCTGGGGGCCTTATTTTATATATTGCAAAAGGTGTTCTTTGAGCAGAAGACTCCCTTATCTGCAATAGAGTACAATGGTTGTAAATCAGCAAGCCTGTATATATCTTTATTGTGTATGTATTTACTACATGTTAGTTCCTATAGATAGTGTATCAAAGGCCCAACCAACTCATCAAGTGCAGAAAATTCTACTTTCTGAAACTTGATTTGGCCTAGGGAAGACACCTGTCACAGATAATTTTCCTCTGTGAAGACTGTTATTCCAAAGCAAACAGTTCCCTCAATCTTCAATTTTCGCATTTTTAGTAACAATATCTACTACATCTTTGCACTGTGTTTTATACAGTACTTTAATTCAATTCTTCATTCATTAAAGGCACACCAGTAACATACACAGTATGAAAATGTCCTTAAAGAGATCCTGAACATATGTTTCTGCTCATTTTATGCTGCAACCTACTGTGAAACTGCTCAACTATGAAATCAGATATTTTAAAGGCTATTTAACATTGTGAATTTTTCACAGAACATCAGAACGGTTATCAAGCACAGGATGCTTCTGTAACTGTGTTTAGTGGTCCTAAGGTTCACACTCCTACCTGCGTAATCCAAAACATTCACTTCCATACACTAATCAGTAAAGAAAAGTGGCAAGGACATGAGAGTAATCTTGCAAAGTAGATTAGATTTCCCTACTGTGCTTACAAAAAGACATGAAACAGTACTTAAAAAAAAAAAAAAAAATCTCATTACAGTGACAATCTCTCTCTCATGTACAACAGTGAGAAGAAAATTAGATTGATCAGACATGATTCGTTCTTAACAAATTGATGTTGGCTGTTACTTGTCCTTCTTATCTTGCTGTGCTTACAAATTGTTTAGTTATTTCTCCAAGGAGTAAAGTTACACCAATTGCATGTATTTCCTATTTGTTTTTCCCTTACGTAGTCATAAATTTTTAGTACTTCAACTATTAAATCTTTTTACCTTTTGCCCTTGGAAACATTTCAAAAATAACCCCTCCTCTCTCTTCTTAAAAGGAATTTACACTTCTGAATATAAAAACTAACATAATGCTACCTCCTAGCTGGAGGATGACCACTAATGCATGTTCAATATATTACTCAAAACTACTGGATTTTTGGGTGGACTGTTGTGACCTCTCAAAGATGTCCATGTGCATTCAGAAGACTAAAATAAAATAAAATTATCTATTATATGTTGTTTTTGGTGAGATGTCACATAAAATATTCATGCTAGTACTATCATGCTATTCATGCCCAGTACCATCTACACAGTAGTAGAAAAGAAAGATAGGAATAGGAGGAGAAGGTCACAGCACTCCCAAGTTGATGTTTATTTATGAACACTAAAATTTCTATCTGAGCAAACAGAATCACATTAGCAATAATCATGTTACAACTATAGGGTTAACATGTTCGAATTGAAAACAGAAAAGTAAATGTGGGTCATCCTCGTGGAGGTACAAAATATTCCATTATCAAACTCTCAATATAATTTAAAATAAAATAAATTTAAAAACAGCAAAAAATAAAACATGCAACACTATATAAATACAAAATTCCTTTCCAAACCAACAACTACATTTCAGTGCCCTGCCTATGGCAATGTGAAATATTTCAAAATAATTTAAATTCCCCACTGCAACTTTGAGCATGTTACATTTGAAATCAAGTTCAGTACATGAAGAGAAATACAATTGTAGCGTTTGGCAACTTGGGAAAAGTGCCAAAATTTCTTGGAATATTCCCTCTCTCATAACATTAAAGAATGAAAAGTATCTATAATATGCAGATAACATTAATCCAGCCACTGTTCTGCCTATGCTATTAGTGTTAGCACCATTTCATTTGTGACTAATGAAAAATCCACTGATGAATAAAATATTCCAAGAATAAAATAGATATAAATAACTTTTAAAAATATAATTCCCCTTCTAAAATTGGTAGAGAATTTGCATTTCATTTGGATGTAACAGAAGGTAAATGCCAAACGTGTCTGATCTTGAACTGTTTATAAAATAAATTTTGTCAGAATAAAATGCTCAGTGCTCTCTCAGAATATTACTTGCTATTCGGTGAAGAAAAAAAACACTATCAGAATTGTCACTAGTAGAACAGGAATATAAATGCAGTGCAAAACATACACAACCAAGGAGTCCTGTTGGTTCACATACTGCAGTACCGGTCTCGCATTTCTGAAACTTTTCAGAAAGTTTATTTTTATAATGAAAAAACACAAATGAAACAGAACAATTAAAAATATCAGTCATTACTCTTCACAAGCAACTCATTTTTTGGATTAACTAATATTTATGAACCTCCATACTGCACCTCTGAACTTGCCCCATGCTAATTGTAGCCACAGAACTGCTCGCATGAATAACTGAGTTCCTTAAATATTTTATGCATACTTCAGATCAGACCTATACTCTGCAGAATAGAAACAACTGTTTCCATGAAAACCAGATGTGTGGAGAGTCATAAGTGGATATCTAGGTGTTAGGATAATGAATGACCATTTATGATAATAAATGATAATCTATTAAAAATGCCTTTAGAAGATTTGAACAACATCTATTTTCAAATTCACTAAACCAGGGCAAGTTAACACCTTGTACCTCATTACTTGAATTCTTTTTGTTCCCTGTTCTTCCTCATAGCACCACTGAACCTGAATTACAACACTACTATAGCACAATAAGCTATGGAACATGTTGCCCAGAGAGGTTGTGAATGCCCCATCCTTGGAGACATTCAAGCTCAGGCTGGAAGGGGCTCTGAGCTGTAGGCATTCATTGCAGGGGAGCTGGGCTAGATGACCTCTAAGGGTCCCCTCCAGCTCAAAAGATTCTATGATTCTATGAATCTACCAAGCTGGACTTTCAGTGGTTATCTAATCTTATCCCTTACTCAAGATCAGATCTAGCTGTGGCAGGTTATGTAGTTCCGAAGTATAGAGACTTCATGGCTTCTCTAGAATGCCTGTTTTAGTGCTTTATGACCTTGATTTGAGATAAAGTTCGCAGTATTCCTATGTTTGTTCTTCATCTCCCATCCTTTCAAAGAAGAGCCTGTCACTGTTTTCTCTATGGTGACACTTTCCTTTGAAAAACCTTCTAACTGGCTGTCATTAGACCCAGAACAAACAAAATGTTAGGCGATAATTTTCAGTTAATAAGGCAGAGAAAAACAACTCAAAATGCTTCCTTCAAATAAATAAATAAATCCCCACACCTTTAAAAGCCATTCTCTATAGTCTGTAGGGTTTCTTCTGATGAAGATGTAGCAATTTTTATAACATGTATCTAATACAGAAAAAAAAAAAAATGTACTGAAAACTAAAATGAGAAAGATTAAAACTCAGCAAAGTTGACTAAAGTGTTGAGACAGAGCAATATGTACAAGAAATGAGCACAGAGCCTTAAAGACAGCATTATTTATAGAATCCCATCAATACGCATTTACTGCATTTAAGCCCATTGCTAGTTAGCTCAGTCTAGCTACGGAAAGTAATTAACAGTGATGTCCAAAAAAGCATATAAAAGTCCTCTGTGAAGAAACAGTCCTACCATGTATCTGAAGTTAATCAAAGAAGAAATCATTTCAGTACAGATGAACAGCAAGGAGGAATGAATGATTCAGTGAACTAATGTAAATCAAAATCTTATAGCAGCCTTAGAGTTTTTCAAATGGAAATGAGTCTTTTTATATCAAGTTGATTTGAATTCCAGAGGCAAACTGCTTGCCCAGTTTCTTTGGAAAGAATTGACTGAAATTATGAAAAAGAGTAACTTTACAACAGAGAAGGAAATGGCCTGGATGTGTATGAAATCTGAATAAAATTCCTATCCCTTACTCTCAGTTTCCAAGTCAGGTGAATATCACTGAAAGCCAGTTTGAAATATCAACAGTAGAAATGCAGTTGACAGAAGAAACCCTGTATTCATAAAATAAGGCAATAATGAACACCCTGTATTTTAAACGACTCTGATAACTCACTTAGCCTTTGAACACAGAATTTACTCATGCAGTAAGAAATAGCTCAGAGGTCAGTAAGGAAAGAGCCATCTATAAGCTCATCTGTTTTGAAACTCACGCTAAAAATTATGCTAAATATTGCTATTGTTTCCATCACCTAAAAACACTAGAAATACCTTCTTTCTAATAAAATAAACAACTATCGTTCCATTCCTGGACAGTTACATGAGCAATTTTCAAAATTAAAATAGATCATTACAATTATGCACCTTTGAAATTTTTTCAGTAACTTTAGGAAACAAGACTTTGCCCCGGCAGTCCTTTCAAATGGCTCAGGCACATAAAATGTGTTCTGTCACTATAAATCCCCTCAGTGACAGAAGCCATTCTGTTCCAGATTTATAAGCACTCCTGTCAAAAGTTAAATCCACATAAATTAGTAAATTTCAGTTATATACGAGTCTAGAAACAAGAAGACTGCTACAATTAAGGCTGACAATAAAAAAGATTAAAAGTCTTATAAATGGCTTGGTATATTATTTCATGTAACACTACTACATCAGATATATAACATTCTTCTTACTGTTAAAACCATGAATATTCTGAAAACACCAATATTGTGTAACTGTGTCACATGTTTTACAGTATCTCCCTTCCAGCCATCACTGAATTTAAATACTTCTTTGTGTGACAAATATAAAAAAAAAAAAAATCTAGAGCATGGGAGAGAACTTTGCCTTGATGTGAGCAACATTCACAAATTTCCTTAACTACTTTCACATTATTCCCAGTTTATTCAATTCTCTGGATACTTCCATACAAATTCCTTCTTAATTTTATGTAAGATAAAATCCTCTTAAACAAATGCTTCTTGTCATTTTTGTGTGGATGTCTTTTGCAGTGTTATAGAAAAAAACATTGCATGTTTGCAGGGGTAAATATTTAAAAACAAATTAAGAAGGAAAAGCTAAAAAAATTGCTTCTCTTCAGTAAACCATTTGAGGCCTAATCCCACATTTATACACACACAAATGTCCTGTTATGAATGGCCCCAAAGAACACCACTGTATGAATGCTGATAACATAGATAAAGGAGAAGCAATGCTCAGAGAATCCATTTGACTTGTGAAGGAAATGTGAGGAGACAGAGCATTAATTGAAAATTAATTGTTGAGTTCACAACATTCAAATTCCCAATCAAATTCACAATGCAGATTCAATCTCAAGTTTCATATCGGAATTTATGTTTCTATACTCTGTAGCTACATATAGAAGTCAATCTTAAGGGGCTCTGCAAACACTTCAATGAATGATTGCAACACCGTAAAAAATACTCAGGTGTCATTCTGCCTACTTGTGCAGTATCTGACAACAGAAATTGCGTGGTCACGAGGTTAGAGACATTCTGATCTTAAGAATCTCAAACCACCCTTAATTATGAGAAACTTTTTAATAAAGGACATCTCAAGAATTCTAACCTTGACCTATAGATTTTATGCATGTTTTCAAAAGAAAGAGCAAAGCTCACAAGATCCAAATTTATCTGCACTCAACCAAGGTAACAAATACTGCTAAAATGTACCAGCATGTGGCCTTTACCTGTCTCCACATCTGTTAGGTGCAGCATAGAATCAAAGCCGCCGCTGAGGATCCTTCTTCCACAGGATGACCACTGGGCAGCTCGGACAGCACAGGAATGACAGGAAAATGTCCTCAAGCAACAGCCTGTGTCCACAGCATCCCATACCTTCAGAAAAAGATAAGGGCAACTTTAATCATTAAAAAGAGAATAATTTTTTCAATATACCAATAACTAGTTAGAGCAAATCATTTTCTGACTAAGAAAGCTTTGCATTCCAAATGCATATCTGTTAAGCTGTAAATATCTGTTTGATATAATTGCATGGTTGATTAGAATTAAGGCATTTTATTAACAAGGCATGAATATGCAATGCATTTCCATGACTTACATTATTTCTTGAAATATCTCTATTGCTCTCAGAGGCATTTTGTGTTATAATTTTCCATCTATATTTCTGCTCTTCTGTACATGGATGCATCTAAATACAGTTTCTCCTTAAATCATTTTTGTTTGAAGTTTTTTGCTTTTATCAGAGCTTCCTAGCAGATTGCAGCTTCCACATCTGCCTATAGATGGGCAATAATCATATTTCTCAGTCTTGCAGTTTGGAGTTTTGAGTAGAATTTTTCCTTAACTTTGCTGAGAAGTCAGATAAGAATATCATCTTAGAAATGTAAAGAAAGGATAGGCCTAAGCCCTCATTTTTCAGTTCATTTCAGACCAAATTAGATCAATGCTCAGCACTTCTGAAAATCCGATTCTAGTAGTTATCTGCTTATTTTTATGTAAAAACTAACATTCGCAGAATGCAAATAGCTCAATTCATACTTTAAGAAGCATTTTTAAACATAAATTATTTCCAACTAAGACATTTTAGAATACAGAACTACTAGATGTAATTATAATTTTAATTACTAAATGTATTTTGCAATAATAAAGAGCTCATCCTTTTTGCCATATTCTTTTGCCATAATTTTTAGCAAAAATTACAAGTTTAGAAACAAATGCCCCATGTAAAGATTTTGCAAGCTTGTTTTTGTGAGAAAAAGGCTAAATATCCAATTTTCCTGATGAATATTACACTTCTTTAAAAGATCAGTCATAAAATATCTCATGATCATCTGATAACAGCTGTTATTTGGATTGTCTAATGAAATATATACCAACTTCTATAATACTGGTAAATCCTCAATTTTATTTCTTCTAATATTAGTAATACAAATAAGTCAACGCTTTGGTAGTGTTTCATGACAGGTTTATTACAGTATCAGTCAGAAAGTAAAACCCAAGGCAGTTTATTGCTTTGAAGTCACCATTTTACTTCACTGTACTTCTCTTGGTGATTAGTCATTTCCACCCTTCAAAAACTAGCATATTTAAATAAATTGCTATGAGCTTGGAAGGTTACTCTGAATTTTGTCTAATCTAATTAACTAAATTTTAAGACTGTTTATACAATACTGGGAACACACTAGGCAATTTGCAGAATATAAAAAAATGACCTTTTAGTAAGTGAGACCAATTTCTACATTTAGATATGTCTACACGAGTCAGTACTGAATTACAATTGACTACATGTCTGTGTCTTTTAAAATATGTTAAAACAAAAACAATTCAGTAAATGCAAGAAAAAATAGGTATGTACTTTGTAGCATCAGCACAATTCACAGTTCACAGGAAAACATATGCAAGAAAGGAGAAATGAAGACTTCTGGTCATGCATTTCAATTTTGAATTCTATTTTTCCTCACACTGGACAAAAAGGACTGGCAATACCATTATTAGACAGCCTATACTCAGAAGACAATATTACATTATACAGAATTATTTCATCTAAGGATCTTCGAGCACAGGCTATAGTTCTGCAACGCAAAGCAATCAATTACTATTAATTACTTGAATAGTCAGTTAAGACTGTAACCGTGATGGCCACATCCAAAAAAAAAGAAAAGAAATCAGGAAAATGTAATATTAAGCTGCTTTTGAAAGCAAGTTTCTCTGCTTTAATGACTTTTAATGATCATTTCAAGCTTCACAGTATTAAAAAGGGTTAATTGTGTCTTGGAGGTCTTTTAATATGAAGAAGCTAATGAATGAATCCAGATGAAAGGAAAAACAGGTGGTACATGCCTCAGATATTTTTCTGTCATGTTTCCCCGATTAAGTACGAAAACTTAATTTTCACAAGAAGGATGAAGTAAAGCAAGTTCTTAGCACTAGCCTGATTAGGAAAAAAAAAAAAAAAAAAAAAAAAAAAAAACTGAATAAATGGGAAAAGCGCAGCCTTAAAGCTGCACATTTCTCTCCATTTTGTGAAATGGAACTGATTGACTCATATGGATGAGACTACCAACCACATACCAGCAGAAAGATTCTCAATGTACTCAATATCATATTTCTCCCTGCAATTATATTCTCTATCAGCTCCTTTTTGCTCAGGCAAGAGCAGTGTTGCAATGCTTTCTGGTATTACAGCAACATGGACCACCACCATTGCTACTACAAGCTACTAAACTATAACTCGTAGCACCTCATCCAGATATCTCTTGAACACTGCCAGGGATGGCAACTCCACCACCTCCCTGGGCAGGTCATTCCAGTGCCTGACCACTCTCTGAGAGAAAAAGTTTTTCCTTATGTTTAATCTAAACCTCCTCTGGCACAACTTGCAGCCGTTTACTCAGGTCCTGTTTGTTGCCTGGGAAAAGAGGCCAAACTCCTCCTCGACACAACCTCCCTTCAGGAAGTTCTTTACCAGGACCATACCCATTGCATATGCCTGGGATTCAAAGGTTGCCTCTCCTTTTGATCCATTGTTCTTCTCTTCTTACTTCCTCTCTGCTCCTTGCCTCCAAATGGGAAGTGATTGTCCCTCCGTGCTCTGCCACTGTGAGGCCCTATCTGGAGCACTGCAACAAGACACCAGCATAAGACAGACATGGAACTCTTGGAGTGGGTCCAGAGGAGGACATGAAGATTTTCAGAGTGCTGGAGAGCTGTGGATGCCACATCCCTGAAGGCACTCAAGGCCAGGTTGGATGGGTCCCTGGGCAGCCTGAGCTGGTGGGTGGCAATCAGCCTATGGCAGGGGGTTGGAACCGGATGGGCTTTTAGATACCTTCCAATCCAAGCCATCCTATGATGATTCTATGATTCCCTTTCACGTATCCTCCCATTTGTCCTCATGTTTCCTCATGTGTGCCCGTGCATTTTCTGCACATAGTGGCTGCCCCCATCCGTACCAATAGCAGATGGGGTCTTTCTGAAGGAATTTTTCAAATCTTTTGTCTGGTGAACGTACCTCAGTCTAGCTTTAATAATTAGTGTGTGCCCCATTTCGTTCACAGGACAATTTCAAATTTTTAAGTTTCCGTGTTCATTTTCCCAGGACAAGGGAACCTCTACTTGCTATTTGCAAGACACGGTATTTGATATTTACAGTTAGCTCCTCAGCAATTGCTTAGGGGACACAGTCATGCCCACAAAATGTCATATAAAGGTGAGCTACTGAAAATCAAGATACAAAAGTGTGTGCAGCACTGAAAACAAGGCAATTAAAGAACAAGCTTTGCACATTCTATACGCATAAGAAATTACCAAAAAGTGAGAACTGTGAATGCTTAACTGTAATAGAATGTCTCTAACCCAAGTGTTGAAAACTCTTCTGTGCTTAAAAGCTATAGAGATGTTAACTGAGCTATGAGCACAAATGGAGAACCTACTGCCTGTCATTACCAAATTCCATCAAAGGATCATCACAAAGGAGACATTATATTTGCATTCTTAAGTAGCTCTTCATTTCTGTGGTATGGTTTTTCCACTGCTTTATCAAAAGAAAGACGAAGGAAAAAAAAGGCGAAAAACGTTTTGCTAACAAGAGAATTCCATATACTCCATCAAATGCTTCAGATGATTGCCAGCTCTATAGCTGGTGCTTATTCTCTGTGGGCATCCACACACATTAAGAAAGGAAGGAGACTGCTGCAAAGGGATGAATCTTATCTATGCAAGATCACTTCTCTCTGACAAACATTCAAATGTCAGATTAACAGATTCTCCAGGATGAAAAGTATTTTAGGGCTTTTCTTTCAACTGCCTAAGAGATTGTTAAGTAGTTTAGGAATAATTTATGTGTAAGTTTTTCTAGGCTTGCTTTCTTTGCTTTATTTATATGCTGGCTCAAGCCAGTATAGAACAATAAGGCTAAAATGAAAGTCTAAAAGACTGCATTGATGTATCCTGCAGAGCTGCAAAACACTCAACATGATGCCTGAACATGGAATCACATTCTCTGAATTACCATGGTAAATAATAAACAAACACCATTTAGCCAGTGTAGAGCACGACAATTGTGCTGGTTACAATATAGCCACCAGAATTCAGCAACAATTTTTTTTTTCAAGTCTTGATGAAAGATACACAACAAGAATCCCCTAGAAATAAAATCCCCTAGAAATTAAAACTCAGCATCTAAGGATGGTGTATAAAAGTCACTACTGTTATAACTACAGCTTTAATCTCAAAGAAAGTGGTTTTAAGAAGTTAATCGTCTAAAAACTACTTAGAAAGATTTATTTTACATACCAAACATTGCTGACCTCTAGCCATACCAGTAATATAAACCTTTAACATAAAGATCTATAAAACAAACTTACAGATTTACATGAAATAAAGGATTACATATTTAGTACATAATAAAATACTTAGGCAAGGGGACAGTTCACTAAAAACATATACAGTGTTGCTGCTTCCCTCCAAAACTCAGTTCTTACTGACACTCAGTACTATTTCTGATATTCCTGAAATAAATTCTCATTAAATCTAAAGTTGCTTTTTTATGTTGTGATGTTAGGTGTGATTTTAATTGCCGAGGTAAAAAGCTGAAAGCACGAATTTCAGTCCACTACTCTGAAAACTTTCTGCCACATTTTCAAGCAACATTTTACATTATAAACTGTAACCATCCATCCTTTCCCTTCGCAAAGAGCCCCCAAAATGTTAAAATATGTGGTTGCCATGAGTTAAAAACATGCATCATCGTATTAAGTTCTCCAAATCTACGATTACAAATGAACTCTCCAAAATTTGAAAGAGAAACTGCCAAGATACAAAGATTTAAAATTAGCTAATTATTTTCAAAGATTTTCTTCAGTGCATTTCTGGAATTAAGGTATCATGAACACTTCACATGCATTTTTTTCAATTTTGTTAAAATTGGCTTTAATGTGTCAAGCTCACTCATTTTTCAGTATTAGTTCTTGCTCTTTTGCAGTTCACTATTTATAACATCGCCCTTCCATTTCTTTCTCCATTGACTGCTTTCATTACATTTCCTCTTCTGTTATAGAAAGTATGGTGATTATATGGTAATATGATAGGATTAATATACAAGGCCAAAATGGCAGGAATGAACAGCCAAGGGACAAAATTATACCAGTTATATCATTTGAAAAAAAAAAAAAAATCTGAGGGATTTTCTAATTCAATTACTTTTTCGCATTCCGCATCATATTTGGAAATAAAAGCGTCAGAACTTGCTTGCTTTCCTGCATCATTTGGAAACACTGTGAAAATTCTGCAACTATCATTTTAGACCTTCTCACTTTCAAGATCAAAAGTCCATAAATCGTATAAACTAAACAATATAAGAGATTTATGACAGACTATATGTTTCTGGGTCCTACTATTTCCTGTCTGAAAGTTTTCAGGAAAACAGCCCCTGAAAATCAAGTACTTCGGTTTGAAGTTAATAAAAATTCTCAAGGCAGATCACAAATGACAGGATGAGAGGGTAAACATTTGATACTCAACTAAATAGCAGGCACAGAAGAATGCTAAGGGGTGTGCTATACCATCAGCTAGGACACAGAATAAAGGCTTTTGTCATTGACAAACTAGGCTTCAATTCCTAAGTCACAGCATCATAAGTAGAGTAATAAAAGTTGTGAGAACTAATCTAACACATGACTGATGAAGTAGGAATTGAATATGTCTCTTTCATTGGCTTTCTGTGATTATCTATTCTGTGCTGGCCTCCAAGCAAACTGGATTGCAGAAAATAAAATACAGCCACCTTAATTTGAGAAAGAGATGTATCCACTCAGACAGTCAACAGCACAATGAAATCAAGAACAATGATTGAATTGTGATAAATTGAAGGTTACAAATATCAGGCAGTAAATTGTACACATTTAAAATTTGCATAAATAGAAGAATTTCAGCAGAGACAAGAATAATAATAAATTAATTTCAGGACCACGCACAACAAAATTTTAAAAACTCTTAATGCATCAATTCAAGCTAATTTCAGCAAAACATCCATATTGAAATAAGAGGACTTCTTTCCCCTTAATTTAAACATAGTGTATCATTCTACCTTAATTATGAACTTCCTCTATCAATGGCTTCCACTTCACGAATGATAAAAAAAAAAAATCCACATACATTAACTAAATACAATGGTACTGTTTAAGAAACAGTCCTATGCAACAATGAGCCAAGGGTCTGGAAAAACCAAGAGCCCAAGTCAGGCTTAGTATGTGTTAAGTGTTAATAAACCAATTTTCAATTAAGCTGGATGCAAATACATGTTCAGATTGTTATACAAAGTATGATTTAAGGGTATACTAGCTTCATGTGAAAGGTAAATGTCCCTTAAAAGAGCTTTTCAGCAGAATCTGTAAAGCTAGAGACAAGCTAGCACATTTTCAAATGTTATGAACATTTACTGTAAGAATGTTTAAAAGTGTGCTAGGGAACATATTTTATATGACATCCATTTTCCTAATCTAGACATGGTGTAAAAGATACATATCAACGCTGTCACTTCAGCAAGCACTTAGTAAATTCCACTAGCTTCCTTTTTGGAGCTGATGTATTTCAAAACACTGTTATTTTATCAATCCAAAGTAGTAGGACAAGTGACTCAAAGCAATGCCAACTTGATTATTTTTTTAATATCCGATTAAGAGTTTGTATTTGGAGAGTTTATTACTGGAATACTCTCACTGCAGTAGAAAGGAGAATGGAAAGTAGCAAAATATAACAAATTAAATTAGCCAAGACAACTAGCATAAGGTCTCACTTCATTTTTCAACAAAAAGATAACATTAAAGTGTTTCAAGTACATTTGTTAAACCAATGGGGTGGAAAGTATTCTCCTTACAAGAGAACAGGAAGTTAGATATCAATATAGGTATTTTTCTGTTGAGGATTTCATTCTGACAGAAGCATACAGCAATCACCATACCTCATATGAGTAGCATACTGCTAACTTGGTTAGCAGTACTAATAGAAACCAGACAGCAATATGAAACCTGATTTTGCCAATCACATAAAGCCATGATTTACTGTTCAAAACAATTGCCAGGAATTCAACAATAATTTCAACTGAACAGTGATACATTTAAAGAGTTCCAGAAAGTACCCAGCCAGCCCACCAACTGACAGCATCCTCTCTGAAGCTCTGGCCACCCTAACCTTCAGGGCACCATGAATGTGATTACAACTCCCAAGCAGCCCAGCAAAGAGACAGGGAAAACACAAGCGATGTGGATATTGTGGTCTAGGGGATTATTTCCTAACAGACCAGAAAGGCCACAGACATCAAAGTACAAGAAAGTGTTCAATGCAAAGTTAAATTTTACTGAATTTGGTGTATGTGTGCCAACTGTCTTTCATTTGGGTTAAATTCAAGAAACTATCCAAAATTTACTAATCGCTGACTAGACTTAAGGTACTCTCCACTTTTCTCACAGATCTCAATTATCTGGAAGAACATTGTCACTGTTTATATTAAACATAAATACTGGTACTTGAAGAGAGAAGAAGGATCTGTTATGATAGGACAAAAGACAATGGTTTCAAACTAAAAGAGGGGAGATTTTGATATTTTTTTTGTTTTTTTGTTTTACAGTAAGGGTAGTGAGTCACTGGCACAGGTTACCCAGAGAGGTGGTGGACACCCTGTCCCTGCTTGCGGTCAAGCTGGATGGAGCTTTGAGCAATCTAACCAAGCTGTAGGCGTCCCTGTTAATTGCAGGGGAGTTAGATTAGATGACATTTAAAGGCCTCTTCAAACTTAAATGGTTCAATGATTCTATGACTCTAAGACCTAGAAACCTTTAAATGCCTAAGCTACAGAAGCATGGACACTATAAGCACAAGGTCTTCTCCAACCTGAGCAATTCTATGATTCTGTGAAGCTTTTGGGTCAAGACATTGACATTTTCAGTTGGCAAGGGAAGAGACAAATTAAGTAGAATTCTATTAAAAAAAAAAACAAGTTAAAAAAATCACAGCCAAAATCCAAAACTGCTATGAATCTCATCATATACATCATGGGAATGTTCTTGGTAAAGCCTTAATAACAGCTATTACACTCAACCTGAGCTTGGAAACATACTTAATGATTCCATACTGCCACAAATAACCTTCAGCATAAGGAAAATCTGACCAACCAATTGAAAACACAAATCAATTTAAAATACATAAACTGGCTGAGGTTTTGCCACTAGGAATAATTAATACAGCTTCCATGGGAGTCTTTGCAAGTCATAACTGTCAAACGGAGCTCTTAAGAGAGATGTAAAGGAAAAAGAAAAAGAAAAAAAAAAAGACTAATGGTAAAGGACTGAATAAGATTGATATGTATGGTACACAGATATTTTAACTTTAATTAGCAAGTTAAATTTTATATTTTCACTGTACTAAAAACTAAAGTATAATGGTATTCACTGCATTTTTGTCAGAATGAACTAATTTAACCTGAAAATCATGTTTTGTTCAAACCTCTTGGTTTACAAATGGAAAAGTAAAGAAAGAAGTAAGAGAGCATTGCCATGAGTAAATTCCTATTTCTTGGACATAATTTGTTCCTGGAACTACAGGAAGATAAGATGGGAAGCCAGGATAACATTACTTCTGTTTAGTGGTCTGCAGTATTCTTTCTTAATCATTAATCGTATGAAGATTCTAAACAAACAAGCTCAGTTCACCAACTTCTCACAGCCTTTTCATAGGCAGTCCCTCACTTGAGGATTTTTTTTAACACATTTCTTGACTGGGTGAAATGCTGTGGAACACAAACAACACACATACAAATGTTGCGACATGAAAGATGGGAACAGAAACAACATATTTAAACTCTGGTCTAAAGTAAAAGAAGTGGTGTAACACTACTTAAATTGAACTTTCCAAATACAATTAGAATCATAGAATATCCCAAACTGGAAAAGATCCACAAAGAAAATTGAGTCCAACTCTTGGCTCCAAACAGAACTACCTGAAATCATGTGTCTGAGAGTGTTGCCCAAATGCTTCTTGACCTCTGGCATGCTTGGTGCTGTGACCACTGCCCTAGGGAACCCATTCCAGCTTTTTTCATTACTATTATTTTTTAATAACTTTTGTTTGCTCAAAAGTTACAGGCTTCACACAGTAAAGATGGGAACCCGAATAAAACTGTCAAGGCATGAACAAGCTCGGGATGACAGCTTAGCCTTCCAGGTCATTTATTTGGCAACAAAGTTAAAAGCATCAGAATTACTCAATATCAGCTATTTGTGAGTGCTTTCATGACATAGCAACTTATAGCAAAATCTCAATTCTATTACGGCATAACTGTAGAAGTGACTGCTAAATCTGTCATGACTTCATCAAACTATTTCCTTTCAACACCTGGATATGAAATAAATCTCCTTCACAACGTTTATTTTCAGAGTCACACATACACAAGAAATAAAAAATGCATCATTAGAAGTGTTCTTCTTCCTAACTGGAAGCCAAATCAACTTAACACACATGTAAATGTTATTAAGTAATATAGATAAGTTTTTATGAAAGCAAGTTACAACTTACTATTGCTCAGACTACTTTTTTATTGCTGGGAGACAAAACATTTAAGTATGGAAGATAAGCTATATACCACAACAACATCATTATCTAACACTTCCTTTATTTGACAGAATGATAACTTAGAGCATTTGTTATATTTAAGAAACCAACAGAAAAAAAATTAAGGAGACCATAACTTGTATTGCTACAGTCTGTTATGAAATGCAATTATGAGAAGGTAAAACTACTTTGATACAAGTCCTCAGAGATACTATTAAGGTGTCATTAAAACACCATTATAATGTTAAACAGCAAAACAACTTCATTACGAGTCATACCATCCATCATTTTAAACAGCGAAACACCAAAAAAAGGCCAACTAAAATCAGACAGACCAACTATCAGTTCTCACCATAACAGGTATTCTAAGTCAAAATAACTACGTCATCCTCACTTTGGGTCTTCTATTTGCAATTTTTAAGTTTGTTAGTCTTCACTAGCTTATGTAAGAATTAAGCTGCAAGTGGTCTGATATCCAAGGTGGCACTCACAAGAGTTTTTAATGCTAACAGAAGCGGAGAGAAGAGGGTTGTTAAACTAAATGACAAGCCTTTGAGTAGAACCAAATATCTGGATTTCAATCTCTCAAAATTATTCTATATACTGTAACTTACCCTTCTAACTGAAGAAGTCTTAACAACACAAATTATTTATCATTAAGCAATTAGCAGTTTTATACATACATTGCTTAAATGTAACATTAAGAAAACATGGTAAATTTACGTTCACATGATGAGCATTTGGATGGAAAAAATATTGCAGGATAACTACTATATTCATTAGATACAAAATGATTTAGTCACCTTCAGGCACTGGAAATGCCTCTCTGCTTAGACTAGAGATTCTTTTCTTCACATCAGAAAGATTTTTTCCCTCAAAAATCTGAAGGTAAGTTTGGGTTATTTCAAGCTGCACTTCCACAGCTAATCATGTTGTTGCTCTGATGTAGCTTTGCCACAGTGAAGCAGATGCTGAATGGATACAGAGATGGGAGAAATGCCAGTCAGAGCACTCATCTGGTGTGACACTGCAGGGATACACGATGTTCACAGAGCAGCAGCATCAGAACAGCAACCAGCCAGTTTCTCACGAAAACAACTTTAAAAGTGGATACTATTAGAGAGCACGCAAAAATCAACCACATCTCTTCTCTTTGAGTATTTATGAAAAAACTAAAAAGTAATGTCTAAGTGGTTTTCAATCTGTTTCCAGAACAGAAAGACTCCCCTGGGAAGGACACAATATGCAGCTACCTTAAGCCAACTGTCAAGCAACTTGCTAATCTTAATTACTTTTCATAGATTCTTTAGGGGCAATCTGTGCTCCCAAGGGTACAATAATCACAGGCTTAAGCCATTACTACTACCTATTGAATGGTACTTCTACAGTATCATCACATTATTGAACTACAATTGCTGCTGCGCAAGGTTTGACCTATCATTTGCTATAGAAGTACTTAAGCTTTGAACCTCTTACCCAAAATAAATTTTAAAATGACCAGTTTTAAAAACAGTTAATTTTTCAACACAAGAACAACAGGCTGAAGGCAGGAGCAGAGTGCGACTTGGAACCAGTGTCTGAGAAAATTGATTCCAGATCTTATGGAAGTAAAAAGAGTGGTATGAAAAATGCTTCATTTTTGGTAATATGGACCAGAGTTTAATTAATTTGTTGGTTAGAACTTATAAATCCATTCAAAACAATCATTGTGCAGTTTTAACATTTTTATTAGTAACATTCTGTTACAAGATTAAAGCTGAGGGGAAATGGACACATTCGTTTTCATTACCCTTCTGTATTTTTTTCTACATTGCTGAGATCTTCACAATTCTAGCTTTCTTCCTTGAAGCCAAAACATTAGTAACAAGATTCTCCTGAAATCATTTTCTTTCCCTCGCTTTAGACTGTTCATTTAAAAACTTTGGGGAAATTACAGCAAAAGATTTTCCAAAAAACCAGATTCCTTCTGCACAAACATGTATTTGTGCTTTATATCACACACATTTTAAAAGACAACAACAGTTTGCAACATAAATTCTTGATGTAAGGAGATAGAAATGTCTGAATAGATGGATGCTTCTTTTGAAGTATTTTGGCAGACAGCTAGACTTTAGGATTGCACAAGTTTTCCCATTTCCTCTCTGCTCTTCAAAAGGAGAAATACCTCTGTTGAGGTACTGAAGCAGAAACATTCTTTCGCCTGTCTCCCTTTCAAGACCTGTAAAAATGTCTTATCCCTAGCTGGGATGAGATCCCTCTGAGCACAGCCTCATAGCTGTGAGCCCTGTAGCAGGTCAGTCAGTTGCTGGCTGCACAGCCACGCAGCAAACACCCAGGCGCTGAGATGCCAACTCCTCAGGCCCTGCACATCAACTCTGTTCTACACAGCTCTCCACTGCCAGTTTCAGTCCAAACTACACAGTACCAAGTAAAGTCAAGTGAGCTGATCACACAACACAGCTCTTCTCTCCCTGAAAGGCAGCAAAGCCACAACCTTTGAGAGCTACATGAATAAGGAGGCACTGGGAACTGCAAAAAAATTGCACATATCACAGAATCACAGAATGGCCAGGGTTGGAAGGGACCACAAGGATCATAAATCTCCAACCCCCCTGCCACG
>JAOWBP010002559.1:42969391-42979990 GCA_028571105.1 Tragopan temminckii | reverse complement strand
GTGATAGATTAAGTTTCCTCTGTTGCTCTCAAACTATTTGACACAGAGGATTTTAATCAGTCAAAGTAACAGTGTGAATAATAGCATGTTTTAAGAACGTCCTACTGGTCTGCACCTCTCAATCCATTTTGACTAGCAACCTTGTTCTATAACTGAAAAGTGTCCCCTAACAATTCTTAAAATAATAATAATAATAACAGTAAATGTTCTGAAAATGATTAATGCCAAGAAACTACGGACTGTCTAAAAAAATGCTTACTGCTGCTACTTACCTGCATAAATACACATTTAGTGCTCTGCTTCAAAGGTGCATCAGAAGCATTGGCAACAAACCACTTGGAGAGCAAGAAAGAGAACATGGTACTCATGCTTCAGGTCATTACCCTGCTTTCAACAGCAGCCAGCTGGATTTTTGCCTTTTCTCACTACAGAAGGGACAATACTCACTCAAAGCAATGCTTATCCCTCAAATTCCCAACTCTGTATTGGAGAGGGATTACCTCTCCTCCCTGATATCTGTTTCTTTAAGCTGTAAATGGACAAAGACAAAAAAAAAAAAGAAAAAAAAAGAAAAAAAAGATTGTAAAGCCTCTGGACACGAATAGCTGTCAGAATTATGACCACGTTGCCTTACAAGTTCCAATAAAAGTGATATCAGCCAAAGTATCAAACCACAACTTTAGTTCTTCAAACAGAGCTCAAAGCATGTGTTAGAAAAAAAAAAAAAAAAAGAAAGAAAGAAAAAAAAAAGAACAACCTACCCAGACTTATCCAAAACAGAAATACAGTGGGGTAAGACTGAAAATATAGAAGGACAAGAAAAATCCATACTATGTACGAACACAGTGAAATATTGATGAAATTTGGAAAGTATCTGTGAACAGAAGTGGTTCACATGAAAAAGTGGTCAAAAGAATAAAACAGGCAGCAGGAGTCTATGTAACACTGACATTACAAATAAATGGCAAGCCGAAAGCAAGTCGGGTCAGCCAAGCAGGTGTTAACTGAAAGCCAACTGCTATGCTACGTGTCCTGCAAGCTACTGCAATTTTAGCCCCCGTCAAAGAAGCTAGGTATTCTCCAAAGGGCACTGCATTTTAGAATGGTATAGGCATTGTACAATGTGAAAAGGAAGACATATTTTAGCAGAAGGATAAGCCAATTACAGCAAAATATTTAAATCCCCACCCACAGCTGTACACCACAAATACTAAACATCTGAGAAAGAAAAAAATAAATCACTTCAAAGAAATTACCTACTTTATACATACTATTAGGTATATTTGGGGTGACACGGTTAAAACAGAACAATTTGTTTCACATAATTCAAGTAATTCAAGGGAAAATAATATATGATGACAAGAAGCTATTATAAATTACTTCAAAACACAACATTTTCTATTGTTCTGCTAATACAGAGGGAGAAAAACAACTTCACAGTGTAATTGCAGCACATTAAGAGTGATATTAATACATTCAAAATATCTAAAAGCACAGTCATAGAGTAGTGGACACTAGCAGTTAATATTCGTGCCCAAAAACACTTAAGCAATCAATAACTTGCCAGCAGGCAAAGGAGAATGTCAGGAGAAGAGTAGATGTATTACAACTCCCCAGGAGATGATTAGCTAAATTATTATAGCCATTTATTAAATAATCTGATTTTCTCTTCACTTCTATATATCATGTTCATTAGCATCGATCACTTCCAAGTCTCATACACTTATGCTCTATTAAAAGTGAAGATTCATCCTAAGTGTTAAAACACCTCAATTTCATTCTCATAGCACTTCAAGAGGCAAGTTGTCGTAAGCCTCCTTGATCCCTACAGGGTAATTAAGGACTGGATAGATACATTCAAAGACATACCTGCACCCTGTAGATTTTGAACATCCATCACTAGAGGAAGAAATGATGTTCTACTCAGATAATAAGTATGGTTTTAGCAGCTACATTCTCAGTTTCTGAAGGACTGCATATCTATATGCTGTTGACCTATGAGCTATTTCTGAAAATAGGGAGAAAATTGATATTGACCAATTTTTTATGGGGTGTTGTTTGGTTTTTGTTTTTCATTAAGCTACAGTTGAACAGTAACTATCAACTTCAAAACACATCTATTTAGACTGTACTCACTCATACATTAATATACTGCTTTTAAATATAACATTGTGAATCACCAAAGGCCATCCATATGCTTTAGAGCTTTTTATGTACATGTATACATCAACATAATCAAATAGTCATAAACACGGTCAAGAAAACAAAAAAGCACAAACACAGCAAACTAAAAGAAGCAGTTTTAGCTGTCTCATTCTTGCACATTATTCACTGGGAGAGCATAACACAGCAAGGACAACAGCTCTGGACAAGCTCTGCCAAACCTAACGATCAGATCATTGGCAGCTCTTCTACTGCACAGTGCTGCCAGATGCACTGTAAGCATGCACACTATTAGCAGTTTTCCTACAATAGCACAGAGTAACACATTGCTACAACAGTTCTACAAATAATGATAGAGTTGTACTTGAGTGCAAACCTCTATCTGCAAGAAATAACTTAATCCCAATTTATTAGCAAATTCTATATCATCTGCAGTATTAACTGATTGGCTCTCTTCTTTTAAGAAGTAGTTATGGTATCCTTATTGTTCACACTGATTTGAAGTAACATCCAAATACAAGGGACAGTATACAGTTAATGATTGAAAACAGCCACCCGAAAGTCTGGACTCTAATGAGTCTTCCATTCATAGACCAGTTGGCTTAGCAAGTAACATTTTTTGTTTAACTATTCATTTTCTCAGTAACATAAACTAAATCGTTTATTATTTCCAAGGCCATTGAGAACATTAGTAACTGGGAGAAAAAAAGAAAAAAACATGAAAAACACTACAGAAAACACAGACAATTCTTAGCCCACTGAAATCATGGACAAAATGCAGTCTTAAACATACAATAAAGAATTTAATTTCAAAAGTAAGTTATTAATTCTGCAAAACAGCTATGCATTTCACTGGCATTGAGGACACTCATAGCTAGTAATATTGCAATACTAGCAGATTAAGACTTAATTTCCTAAATTATTTAAATGTTTTGCACTGTACGGTATATTGTTGACTTCAATGCATCTGACAAGCTTTAACAAAAAAAAAAAAAAAAAAAAAAAAAAAAAAAAGCAGCTGTCTCACCTACTCAGTACATGAAAACTCCCATTTCAACAAAGTGGAGAGAGAGTATGTGGTCTTGTTCCACCAGAGCAGCACTAAAATACTTGGAGAAGTAAGTGAGGTTTGAATATGTGACACCTGGTGAAGGTGCATTTCTCAGCTGTAACTTCAGAGAGAAAGCCAGCTGCTAAGAATAACAAGTCCTGCTTACACTCAGATTTATTAAAAGCACATGGAAAGTGTTAAATGAGATGCATGCACAACTGATTCCTCTTGTAAGTAATTACCTAAAAGCCTCACAGCTGATGAAGCTAGTACCACAAGCACAGAGTTGGGATAGGAAGCAGGCAGAAGCTCCAGAAAGAAAAAGACGAAAAACAGGTCAGTGAAAGGTGAGAAATGTTACCAAGAACAGACACAAAGACATCAAGGTTTGACTAGGAAGACTGGCAGTCACAGAAAGAAAGTGAACAAAAAAAGAAAGCAAGGAAATAAGGCACTGGAAATGTAAAAACTCATAATGCACACTGCCTAGTGGCATCGATGCCTCTCTAAAGTCATTCATACCCTGCACTGATATTAGCCACTTATTTCACCTTGCAGATATGAGAACATTGTTAAAAAATGTACACTTCTTAAATTCAAATGCTGACAAAAAGCTATTAGGAATACTTACAAGAAAGGAAGTTTCAAGTGGCACTTTCAAAGGCCCTTTTTGAATTACCCGCATATGAGATAATTAAGTTGTAGGACTATAACATCCTTCCAGCTTCACCTGTTTGTAGTTACAAATTATTCTTTTCCCTGAGCAGCCCTTGCACAATTATAGATACAACATATTTAGAAACTGCAATAATCAGTCACCAACACCAATGACTGCAAGTCTGCAACATCCCATTTTTCCAGCACCAAATTAAAGTTTTCCATTGATGAAGAGATCTTGCTCACGTGGCAAAATTTACATTCTTGCCACTAATTAAAATGTTCTGAATGAGAAAAATTAATGAAGAGAGGAAATAATTATCTGGAAGAAGGTACTAAGCCTAAATAGGATGAATTAGAGAAATCTTACTTTATACAGCAAGGTGCTACACCTCTGGTATGCATTTAACATTCAATTATATGCAGTATATACTATCTGTCATTCCCTCCCACCTGGTATCTTTAAGCCACTAGCCAATTTAAACATTTAAGAAAGGTAGAAGTTTCTATGGGGAGCTCCAAAAGTGTGTCACTGAATTCCTAATTGCAGAAATAATGGCACCCACTGACAGTCATTGATGCTGGTTAAAAGTTCATGGAGACCAAACAGTGATGTGAGCACAGTGAGGAAGTGGGAGGTGCATTCCAGTAGTGGTGACAGCGGTTGCAGATTTTTATGAGCATGGCTACAGTTCATCACTGGCAAAAATGCATAGTTAATATAGCTAATAGTGGTGACTATGATGAAAAACAGCATTTTGTAGCTGAGAATTTGGACTATCAAATAGTGTTGTTGTACTTTTCTGTTGTTGTTTCCATGGAAATAAATAGGAGGCATTACTTTCAGAGCAACCTACATACAATTCCATTTAAGGTAAGTCACAGAAGACAAATCTGCAGTTGGGTTTAAATTTAAAAAATAAAAATGAAATAAAAATGCACATCCCAGCATGCATGTACTAGAAGACAAATCGAAGATTCCCAGAATACCCACAAAATGTACTTTTCCTTGAAGATGGAGGACTAATGTTACTGGAATGGAAAATGGTAACTCACAAGTTTCATACCAGTGAAGCAAGTTCTCCAGAGAATAAAGTTTTTATTATATTTTTTTCCCTTCAATTTAAAGGGAATCTATAACTAACACATTCTTTATAGCAAAAATATATAACAATGTCATTAAAGTTCCATCAGGCTTCATCTAAAGATTAAAGGTCAACAACCTTTAGTACATTTACCAATATTATGATCTAAAAATGCATATGCTAAAAATAAAGTCTGCTTTAAAAAAAAAAACAAGGACACAAACATACTGAAAGTAAGAGAAACTTCAGGCAAATTGTTTTTACTTCTGGTGCTGGATGAATCCAACACAAGTAATCTCTCTGTAGAACCTGAAAAAGCAGAGCAAAGCTTCTCAAAGATTTGTTTCCTTGACAACACTGACAAACCACGAGAGGTAAAGATGCATATCACAAGATGTCGTGTACTTTTGTACAGATTTTCTTTGAAGTATATATATAGCGGTATGGAAAATGCAACTATAAAGATAGACTTTTAGAAAAGAAGCAAGTTTACACTGGTGTTACTTTTATATTTTTAAACAGCAAACACATTTGGAATTTCTCAACTGGTGACAAAACTGATACTCCCACAATGTGTTAAAGTAACGTGAGAACATAGAACTATTCTCTCTGTTCTTTCCAAGCTCCAAAAGTCACAACAATTTTTTTTATTATTTTTTTTAATGGGGATAACATCACCATATGCTTCTCCCACCTCAGGCAATGTTCTGCTCCATATAGAAGCTGTCCACAGAGATCCTGCATGTAATTGGAGGGTTTAATTTGTGACATTATCAGTTAAGCTTCATTAGGACACTGCTCCATTGACATCCCTGGCACTGACTTTTCCCTCTGCTAAAGGGTTTGCTGTGCTGGAGGAATGACAAGTTTGCTTATTAGTCTGCTAAAGGCCACGTAAAAGACATTTGGAAGAGCTTTTAGTAGAAAGTAAGTACAAAATTCAGCAATTTACAACAGTCAGATTTCTAAGAAAAAGTCAAAGAAGGACTTTATATACTTGATTTTTTTTTTTTTTGTAACTAATAATAAAAGTGACAAAAATTCATTCCATATAACATAAAGAAATAGAATCCTTCCACATAATCATTCATATATCCAACACTCCATTCATTCCATCTGTTTGGATCTCTGCAGAAAAAAAAGGGCTGCAAAAAAACAGTCACAAGGGCCACACCTGCTGTGCTTCTTACCTGTACTCATGTTGCACCTATGGCTCAATCTCAAGCATAGAGGACTTGGAGGGACTCTATTTTCTCTCTAGATTTAATCAAGCTAAACAGAGAGAAAAACACTGCAGGAGCCATGAAGGATGGAAGAGTTAAAGACAGTCCACAGCCAGCCTGAAGATACAGCTAGTCCCCATCAGTTCCACTGTTTTCAGAACTTCTTTTTCCTGAACTTTTCTCTAAGTAATTCCCACTTATTTTGGAAACTCATGCATACTAGGCATACCATGACATATCTCTCTTCTCCTGCTCCACTTCTCCACAGATAACATCTTCAAAAAATCTCAATGAGGGATCACTTTCAGCACTGGATACTGCTCTAGTATTCCTTACTGAGACCACACTTAGAAACGTTTCCAGAATTATGAAGTAAAACTGATGCCCTTACAGAACAGGAAATCTAACCCAGAAGCTGAGATTCACTGATTTTTTGCCTTTTTTATTCTTAATACTATTTCTCACACAAGTATTAGGATGAATTTCCATCCAACTGAGCATTGCATTTAATTTTCTTTAACTGAGAAGGAAAGAATACAATGGCCTATCAAGCAGTGGAGAGAACAGGATGCTGCTATTTATACTCAAAGAAACATACTCCTTTGAAAAATCCTTTAAGGCACAAGAGTGTGTCGACTACTGAGAACATAATAAAAAAATAAAAAAAACATAAGTCATCTCCAGCTGTGGATTCTGAGAAAGTGAACAAAGGCATTACAAGGATTTCTGTTTCCTTGACAACAACATTGCTGGAAGCAAGAAAATAATTAAAAAATAAATCTCTGCGTAACAACAATCTTTAAACACATCTAGGTATTAACCTATACACCAAAATGTAGAACAAACCCTAACCAAATTTTTGTGATGAAGAGACCAAAATCCACCACCTTCATGAATTGTCTTTAGCCAACTTGTGTTAATGGCTTTTGCAGAACAGTTGTGTAAGAGCTGGCTATTACCTCCTGACCTGTATTATCATCTTGACAGAAATATAGTCAGGAGCTTTCGTTGATGGTCAAATGCACTCCTTGCACAATGTTCCTTTTACTATCAAATAGGTATTATGGGCAACAATAAAATGAAATAATTTTGTTACAAAGAGATACGATATACAGAGAAGCGCTTTCAGCACTCAGTAAGCCTTACTCTACATCTACACATAAATCAAACAAGCACGTGTCCATCCTAATACTCAGAGAGCCCAACTTTCTTAAAAAACAAACAAACAAACAAAAAAAAAACAGCAACACATTTATAAATAGATGAGGGAACAAGGCACCATTAAGAGAAAACAGCTTCGATATTTCTGATAGCCTATTTGCTAGGTTCATCAACAATAGCATCTTCAACAAAAGATTGATAATGCTATTTTCCACATGCCCCATTAAGCAGCACAGTGACCAAGATGTGGCTCCTTGCCACTTTTAAAACAATGGGAAGAACTTCTTCTATTAGCAAGAAGTGCCCTAGCATTACAAGTGCCCTAACATTGAATAAGTCACTTTGAAAGTTTTTCATTTAAAGTAGAATACACAGGCTCCCCAAATACTCATCTTCTGCATCAGCAACAGTTAAAGGAACATTGTCAGAGATTTTAAAATAGAATCTAAGAAACGAAATGTTGGGGCTACTAGCAGTGCCATATCTCATACTGCTCATTAAATAGTTCGAGTCTAGCTCAGTGGAGACAGCTACCCGTGAACTTGAAGGAAGCAAGCTGGCAGCCTGAATACAGTCCCATACAAATAGACACACAAGTAATGGAACAGTGTTGTAGAATGCTATCTATAATGGCTCCTTCAAATGAAATTGCTAGCAGAATGCTTGAAAACAAATGCTAGAACTTGTTACTCTGACACAGAGTAGCAGTAATGTCTAGGAAGTCTCTATTGCTACCATCAATGTTACAGATTAAAAGAAGCTATTGTTTTCCCTTGCTTTCAGTCCAATGCAGCAGAACTAAGAATAAAAAATTCCTCGGACATTCTACTATGTCATCTTTCTCTTGCAGAACACACAACAACAAATGAATAAAAGGTTTTGAAAATCTAGGAAGAAAAAGAAAGCATTTCTTGGACTATTTGACACACTTCAGGAAGCAAAACCCATATATTAGATCTGACCAGAATAAGTAATATAACACCCTAGAGCTAACTCCTGGAGACAAAACAGTCTCGGAAGACCAGAGAAGTATCCAGCAGAGATCTATTGAGTCAGTTACAAAGATGAACTGCTTTGGAGCTCACAAATCCCCCGACTTTCAAACAAGCATAGGCCAGAGGAGGACATAACGACACCATAAATCTTTGTCATGCGCATTTTCTCTTGGCATCTACTTATGCAATCCACTAGGGACTGACCATTGGGCTAGACAGATCCTCAATCTCAACCAGAAGTATCTAACATCTCTGAAAAGGCTGACACTGTTAAACCAATCTTGAAAACTCACTTTCCTTCCATAGGTTCAGCTGTCATTCAGCTAAGCTGGAGTACAACTAGGCAAGTGGAAAACAAAAAGCGTAAGAAAAACTTCCAGTGCGTTACAGGTCATCCCATTAATCTTCTACTAGCATAGATTTTGTATGCTAACGAGTCAAAGTTTTTCTTTCCTTGATTCTATTCCTTTATGCAACGTGAAAGTACTGAAAATGAAGAAATATTTTGCAGTGAGTACCTGCTGTGATGCCGGCATTTCAAATAGAAAATAAGACACACAATTAAAAGTTCATACAAACATAATTGTATAAAGACGATATCTTTTAAAATATTTTTTTAAAAAAGCCATCCACATCATTACTCTTTTTATGAACAATTATTAAAAAACAAAGACCAGCAACTACTGAAAACATTTACATCTCTGGGGCTCTATTGCAATTATTTGGTTTTCCAAATAAAAGATATAACAAGATTAACACAGTAAATTGGTAAACATGTCTTTCAAGATACAACTTTTTATCTACTCTGTTACTTAAGACAAATATTCAATGATAACATAGGATCCAGAATTCCATATTCGGGCTTCTAAAGCAGAAACAAGGTCTGGTTTCCAGAATGTACTGTAACACTATAAAAATTAGGTGCCTCTGATAGCTGTGTTCAGTCTCAAAATCTATACAAAACTCATTAGCCAATATTAAAATCATAATCACTATTTCTGTGTCTAAATGCACAAAACCAAAAGTGGCAGGAGAATTCTAAAATTCAGTTAGTGCAGCTACTGAAACAGAAGGTATAGAGGAAAAAGCATTATCCCATGAAAACAGGTTGGAATCAGTTTAAACTAAGCCCATTCAGAAACCTTAAATAGGTACTTAAACTAGAAACAGAAGCCACTGAAAATACAGTTAAAATGCATTAGTGAAGAGCACTACCACACTAAGAGCTCCAAATAGCACTTTCCCTAATTTGAATCAGGTTTTCTGCCTCTTTTGCTTGCTACAAGCACCTAGTTGGCAATCGCTTCCTCAATAGAAAGAAAGCTCAAAATTCAGAGAAAATTGAGGGCAAAAGACTGTAACCAAAGTCTAAATTCAAGGGTTTTTATTTGTTTGTTTGTTTTTGTTTTATTTTTAAACTCCTCCTTCTTCAATCCATACTTCTACAAAGTCTTCCAAGTTGGAAGACAACTTTGGATAATTAATCTACAACACACAAAGCTTCCCACATGAAGTTCTATCTCACTTCCAAGTTCCCACGAAGTTTTCTGAAATGGGTAGCAACACAGCCATAAACTTTAGATTTAATGTCTTTCAACACACAAAATGCAGGAAATATTAATTTAATACTAATATATGATTCATTAAAAGAATAATCTAGTTACCATCCCGTTCTAAGATGCTGCAGAGCCCCATCTGCTGGTAAAAGTGTTACTCGGTAGTATTACACAAAGCTGATATTTGATTTTTTCCAACAGCATCAGTTGATAACTGTTTTGTTTGTTTTTAAATACATCCATAGACAAACACACACATACACAAAAATCCTTAATTAAAAACTCTTTTAATGAAAGAATATAGAAGCCTTTGAAAATGTGCATTCCTTCCTAAATACTAAAGAATTTACACAAACAGCTTCAGATTATCTTTCCCAACACTAGCTTATTTTCTTCAGTCAACAGAGATGGACAACATCAACTCAATTTTCACAAACATTGTAGTATGATTTAAAGTGATTCACAAAGAAGATGGCAAAGTGCACACTGGTTAAAGTGGGAGAACAAAATAAGACGACTTATCTTCCCCAATTTCAGGTA
The DNA here is from genome assembly GCA_028571105.1 of Tragopan temminckii. Lineage (NCBI taxonomy): Eukaryota > Metazoa > Chordata > Aves > Galliformes > Phasianidae > Tragopan > Tragopan temminckii. The sequence continues at coordinate 42,969,559 of JAOWBP010002559.1, read as the reverse complement.
AATTTCAGATATCATAGAATCATAGAATGGCCTGTGTTGAAAAGAACCACAATGATCACCTAGTTTCACCCCCCCTGCTATGTGCAGGGTCCGCCAACCACCAGACCAGGCTGCCCAGAGCCACATCCAGCCTGGCCTTGAATGCCTCCAGGGATGGGGCATCCACAA
>JAOWBP010002559.1:42943793-42959752 GCA_028571105.1 Tragopan temminckii | reverse complement strand
AAGGCCAGGCTGGATGTGGCTCTGGGCAGCCTGGTCTGGTGGTTGGCAGCCCTGCACATAGCAGGGGGATTGAAACTAGATGATCATTGTGGTCCTTTTCAACCCAGATCATTCTATGCTTCTATGAATCCAGTTGTTTCTTTTTTTCTAGAGGTCAGAATTGCATTTATGTATTTCAAAAGGTGGCAAATACTCATGTCCCAAATCACTGAATTCCTGGCTTTAGTTTCACCAGCAAAGATGTAACTTGAGATAAGTTTTCAGTGGGATTCAATTTCTTTTCTATCTTATCTTTTTTCCATCATATTTTTACTCAGCTTATTCCCATCTTATTAAGGAGTCTTTCTGTTTTATAACTCTCCAGTTTCTGCACTCAGTCTCAGCCGTGATATTTCAGCCTTTGTGAAAGGAGGTACATTAAAGAATTAAGGTAAAACAATTTATTTTACACCAAAAAATAAATCTTGTTTACAATTTCCTATTTTGCAAAATTTGAAAATGGCAGATTTCCTACAGAAAGATCGTGTGCCAACTTTCATTAAGTGTTTTCTAATGTGAATTTACCCTATATACTTCTTTTCCAGTTAAATATCTCATGCTCACAAAAAAGAGGAAAACGCTACTATTGAAAGAAAAGAATGTAAGTAAACTGTAGGCCTATGTCATTTAATTACTTAATGTCTATTATACTTCCTCTTTAAAATAACACTGTCAAACTACACATAATCAAACTTGAAGGGATCTAAATTAAGAATCTAAGGATCACACATAATACATTAGTAGTCATTTCTATTTTAGTCCATTCTGTAATGTAAGTATGGTGTCAGCATTAATAGACTAAAATAGAAAGTAATGCATATATTTCTCAGTCTTTTCAGAGTATTCAGCTGAAATCTGGGAATGTTACAGCTGTCTGAGAAACAAAGCCTGAAAGATATGTTTGGTTAATGATAGATATGGAGGACTTGCTAAATTAAAAACAAAAATTTTCTAGGCAGGTGAAGGGGTTTTTTTTGGTTTTTCTTTTTTTTTTTTTTTTTTTAAAAAAAAAACAGTGGCAGTTCAAATATGCTACATAAATATATCCAAGGTTGTGATTAGACTGATTATTTTGTAGAAGGAATGCTTTCAAATTGTGCTTAACAGCTAATTCAACTATTATGTGCTTTTTTCATTTTTAATTCTGGGAAAAGGAGACAAATACATGCAAAGCTTTATTGTAAACAGCTTTTATAATTTATTCCAATTAAATATATACCTTGTAAACTCAGTCTGTTCACACTGCATGCTTAGCAGCGGGTCAGTTTACCAGGAGAGTGGTGAGGTGCTGAAACAGGCTGCCTGGAGAGGTTGTGGATCACCATCTCTGCAGATGTTCAAAGCCAGGTTGGATGGGGCCCTGGGCAGCCTAGTCTAGTATTAGATATGTAGGTTGGCAGCCCTGCCTGCGGTGGAGGGGTTGGAGCTTCGTGATCCTTGAGGTCCCTTCCAGCCCAAGCCTTTCTATGATATGATTCAATAATATACCTGGGAGGCTGTCTGGAATTGTTTGATCTGAATCTATATCGCTCTTCTAAAAACAAGCTAACAAAGAAAAAACCCAACACTGCTCACTTTAAAGCTGATCAGAGGTGACAGCCTTCTCCACAAACACATCTCCTAGAGCTGTGTCTCAACTTTCAGCTAACTCTCTTTCAATATCTATAATTCTCTGAAAGTCAGCAGGATCGTACATAGCACAGAACTTGTCCTTCATGGACTAAAATATGACCATGGCATGACAGAAAATGCCTGGAGTGATTTGTTTTTCCCAACACACTTGTTTTCAACTCAGTATGAGTTAAATTCATTAACTTTCCTTTTCTGGCACTACATTTATCACTGTCATCTGGTTATAATCTAGGTAAAAAAGGAATCAGTTTATGACTTAAGATGACATCACTTTTCTCAAGAGAAGAAAACGTGCAACAGGTTGGGTGATTGCATCAGCACCTGCATCCAACTGTGGTGCAGCACTTTGCCACCCCAGCCAAGTTGGGATTATATTCTATAGAAAACTTACTTTTCCCTCAGTGCATTTTTGTCATTAAGATCTGCACTACTACGTCACTTTATCAGCCTTAGGTTTTATCAAGATAACATTACAAGTGCAGCTGTTGTTCACATAGATGGTGTCTTCCTTACCTTTTAACACTGATTTTCTTGAATATAAATATGACAAAATCAGAATCATAATAGTTTTAAAACTTTCTTACCATATCCAGTTAATGTTTCTCTATTTACAATTTCAATCAAGGATGATGCTTTGATTTTTACTATAAAAAAAAGCCTTAGCACTTATGTACATCTGCAGACCTCATCATTCTTGGCAGAAAGCTGCTGAGCATGAACAATTTCTTAAAATAAGGAGTTCTGCCTCTGCGGTTGGAATTTTTTTTTTTTTTTTCCCCCCCTTTCTCATGGTAGGCTGATAATAGCTTTGCCAAATTTCAGACAGCAATAGAAACCTATTTTCAGATTGGAGTACTTAAAGACAATTTATTAAATAATTTTGAAAAAAAAATATCAGAGGAAGAAATTACCGGAGGAGCAAAAATTGCTGTGCCAGATTTACTGTAAGCATGTATAGTCAAGTAGACTTAATTCAGTGTAGTCCGTATTACAGGAGTTTCCACTGTTGTAAATTACTAAGAGGTAGACAGTGTATTCACTAAAATTAAGTACAAACCTGCTTGTAACATATTTCAGGTTATAGCTGCAGAGACAAAGATCAAAATACTTCTGATGAGGAGTGAAAATAACCTTCCCAATTTAAATGTGTTTGAAAACAAAAACTTGCTTAACAGTTTAACAGCATTACTTAACTTTCTGTGTTGATATACTGTAAACTGTACAGCTGTAGTTTTCCAGACTCTTCATTGCTGTTAATTTAAAAAAAAGTTAGCGTACTAAGAAACTATTACATTAAGTTATTACTAATATATGCAATATTATGGGTATTAGCCTGGGAGAGAAGCCTATTTACAGAAGTGAAGACACTATGCTAGGAAGTTTCTGTATCAAGGTGTATGTTGGACGTAAGGAAGACTGCTGGGTTGTTATTCTCAGACTTAAGCTATCCCCCATTGTTGTTCATCTTACGTACTGCTGCAAAACAAACAGTTCATTCCACTTCAGATTATTGCTTACCTATGGATAGATTCTTCCACAGAAAGCAGCGTTTTTCACTGATCATGTGTGTGTTTCTTTATCCTCTGGAGGAGAGCAGACGTTTCTCTCATGTATCTTTCTATGAGTTGAAATACTATGTTGCATATATTAATTCCATATAACACTTAGAAAAATCTCTTGAAAATTCAGCTTTTGTGGGACAAAATGTGACAAGGTAACAAATAGTACAAATACATTTAGTCATGAATCTCTTCCAACTGATCAGAGATGCTCTGAATCATAAATGTATTTAATTACTTTGTCACCATTTTGACAGTGTGTTCTAGTGTTAGATGAGACACTTAGAGAAACAACATTGGAATGATCTGTACATTTATTTGGTGCTTAATGTCAGTCCTTTTCTGCATGAAACTGGATTAAATGTTCTAAGCTTGTTTGCTCTTTGAAGCTCACTATGTTGAAGTCTTTACATTTATTAATCTCTTATCAATAGCATTAAATATGTGGTCAGTGGAATTCTTTGTTCTTATTCTACTTGCCTAATCTTCAAGGTAAACATGGAAGAATAAAACACTGTTTTTTACCCTACAGTTCTTCTGCTTTCAATAACCAAGCCGAAAAACTGGAAGTCTTTGGATTTAATTGAATTGTAAATAAAAAGACCATTTACAGTCCAGCAAAATGGCTGATAGCCCGAACTGTGATTTGAAATCCCTGAGTCCACTTCAGCTGTTTGAGAAAGTAACTGAACAAGGAGAGAAAGTCAGAGCACTGAAAGCAGGAAAGGCACCAAAGGTATTTTCATTCCATGCATGGAACCAGTCATTTTTCGTGTCTTTAAGGGTACTGAAGAATATGATTGTTCTGAGATCTTATTTATATTGCATTAAAAAAAAATTCTTTGTTTAAAAATACTTACATCCATTTTGTAGTCATACCTCAAACAAAATAGTTTTATTAATAAGAGCAAAGCTGTTATTCCTGAAGTAAGAACAGAGTGCTTGTAGACTTAGACTCCGCTTCCACCAGTTGCTGTGACCCAAGATACTTGGTTTTCAAGTGAAGTTAATATTGTTTTCTTTCTGTCCTGTTATTAGGTTCTCTGTTAAAAAAATAATAATAATCTCTCTCCCTAAATTATTGTACAGATTAGCAAATATGTCTTCCTGTAGCTGTTCCTGCTTAATCTTCCTGAAGTGATTTAGTATTTTGTCATTAATTTCCAGTTCCCTGTGCTGTCATCATTATGTTGGCAGAGTCCAGTTTCAATATGTTCTCTCTTCATGGATTACCTGTGGGAGTAAGCCTTGAAAACTAAGCATTAGTTTTAAAACCTCAGTGTATTTATTGCTTACATGACATATTCCGTTAGCTTTGTATTAAAAGGGTCATAACAATGGAATTTATAAAGACCTTCATCTTCTGGTTTTTCTTCAAGTCTGTAAAGGAATTGTTAACAAATGAGTTATTTTAAGTCAAGCCACTAAAAGAACATTGTAAAGTAAATTGGGTAATATTTTGTGTTGTATCTGTCAGTCTCTTTGTTCGCTTAAAATGTTAGCCTTGTTAAAACTCTAGAAAAAACAGGCAAGCATTTTCATTCCTCATGCACAAATGGAAAAGAGGGACAGATACTTTAAATACCTTACCAGTGATAATGAGCTGAATTCTTCTGATTAGAAAACTGTTGCTTTCTATTTGCTTTAATTTTACCATTGGCAGAGATGCTGCAAACATAAATAAAGGCTTAGAGCTCATGAATAATGCACTTCAAGTCAAAGCATGGATATAGATTTTGGAGGACTGAGACAGTCTTACAATTGTCTATCTCAATTATGTCAAATCAAACAGCTGTTTTTCTCTTTATTCAGGATGAAATAGATGCAGCAGTGAGAATGCTGTTGTCATTAAAGCTGTCATATAAAACAACAACAGGACAAGATTATCAGGCAGGCTTACCTCCAAAAGATCATGCATTAATAAACAATGGTACAACTAAAGAAGAGGATGAAGATCTTGTGGACCCCTGGAACGTGCAGACATCAAATGCTAAAGGCGTGGATTATGACAAACTCATAGGTACAAATCCTTGCTAATGCTAAGGGATTTATGTGAAGTGATTGTAACAACCACAAAAAAAAAAAAAAAGCAAAGGGTCACAAATCCTGATCAGCAGAATTGATAACATTTAATTTATGTCTGATGTTAGCATTCACATCTAAAGAATTTACTATAGGAGTTTAAAATTTCCAAGGCAAGGATTTCTCATTGAAGACTTCAATACATTTCAGTTGGAAATAAGTTTTATTCAGTTTGTTTTTAGCATAAGAACTATTATTCACAATATCTGCATTAACGTAACTTCTAATGAGTATGTTTATCATCAGCGTTTGTGATACTGAACAGCTAAAGCCTACAGCATTCTGGTCAGGTTGTAGAATTCATCTGTATTTGACTTGACTTCTGCATTAGGGAGGACAGAAATGATCCAGAGCTAATGCAGAAGTCTGTAAGGATAACGATATCTTTACAAGACATGCTGTCAAACAGCCAAATGCTGTCTGGGACAGAAAAGATGCACCTTATGCATAAAATACATAAATGGAAATTGTATTATATAAAGCAGAGGATATAGCTGCCACTGACCAGTTTTCAGATCACCTAAGAAAGGTATTGGTTACTAGTCAGTACTAAAAAAGAAATAGCTTACCTTTTTCCAAGGATAAGGGCCTGCTAGAAAACTTCCAAAAGAGACAATCTCCAAGTAGAGATGCTTCCTCTCAGGCTGCCAGCTTTTAAATGAGGTTAGGGAGGGGTGGACCCAGGGTCTACTCCTTCCAGTCTCACAGGTGAATTGCTTTCACCTGTGCTCCCAGGGCTGGCCATGCTCCTTCACCATGTGCTCAATCTGTGACCTGTCAGTTCCCATACAGTAATGGAAAACATTTTAGAGATGTTACAAAACTTGCAAAGCTCTGTAATTTAAAAAATGTGGCTTTAGTTTATTTCCTTATTTGTCTTATAGTTTATTTTTAAAGCTTGAGTCCATAACATTGAAATAGGCAAGAAAACTTTTTCATTAATTTTAACTAATTTTGCCCTCTTTTAAGTGAAATAGTCGTCAATCTTCAAAATATATTTAGTACCTCAATGAAAATTCTTAAACAGTTGTATGTTGCTGGTTTGAGAAACAGGCCGACAAGAGAGCATACACCTTCATGTGTCAGCAGTTATGCTCAGTTGCAGCATTCTTTTAATGTGTGATTTTATTGAAAGATCCTATCAGATGTATGTGTATGTGTTGGCTTAGTCTGTAGAAAGCCATAGGAGAAAGGAAAGGCTGGAAAGGGAGAAACGTGCAAAGAAAAATACATGTCAGGAGGGGAAAAGGAAGAAAGATAATTGTTGGATTCTAGAAATAGATCTCATTTCTTGTGTAGGAGATATGGTGAAGGCCTTTTTTGTTTTCTTGGAGGAAGTTCTAACTCTTGTATTCTATTCTTCCCATTTTTCTGCTTCTTTTGCCACAGTCTCAGTGTCTTTCAAAGTGACTAGCATGACTTCACTGTAAATTAATTATCTAAAGAAATGCTATTCTTTTACCTGACAGCAGCTTCCTTTTCTAGTAACAGTTTGCGTATGTGTGCATGTAGGTACGTCTGTCCTTTTGACCTACTCTACAATGGAGAGTTAGGATAGTTCTTCCCTATTTACATTGCTAACAGATAGGGGAATTTGATGAATGAGGCATTTAACTTAGATTCTAAGTTATGCATTGAAAACTTTTCATAGAAGAAAGGTAGCCACTCTGGAAGGTGAAACAGTTACTACTTGCTATCAGTAAAGTTACTCCTCATCTTTTTAAAAATAATAATGAGAATATTGCCCAAGAGGTTGGTGTAACAGCTCTTAAAATAAAGGAAATATTTGTGTCACCTACAATCTATTTATATATTATTTATATACTGGTTATACTAGTTGTCAGTATGTTTTTTTTTCTTCAAACGTAGAAGAAGTGAACATGCTAAAAGCATGGTGTAATTGAAAAAAGCATTATTCTCAAATGGTTTTTCTGGATGTGCACCTAAGGGTGTGTGTTTATGCACCAGAACAGATATTCTGGGAAGAAAGATTCTGTTAGCCAGAATGTTTACTGTCTGCTTGTCTAGTCCAGACTTCATCAGTTGTGAGACTTCATCAGGTGGGAGATGGTGTAAATAGCTGTACTGAAGATGAGATAAACAGTATCCATTGTTCTCACCTTTTCTACTAGGCTAATCATATCATCATAGAAGGCTATTAAGTTGGAATGACATTCCCATTCATAAGTCCCTACTGACTTCTCCCAGTCACCTTCATGTCTTTAATAACATTTGAATGATTATTAGCTTCATCGTGTGCTCAGAGGTTGAGGTGTGGTTGACTGGCCTCTAATACCACATTTACTTCTTCTTGCCCTTCTTCAAAGTAAGAGTGGTATTTGCTTTCTTCCATTCCGCAGGCACCTCTCCCAGTTTCCATGGCTGTTCAGAGATTATCAAGACTAGGTTGGTCAGAAAAGTTACTGTAATAACAAATAGTAGATTATTAGTTTTCTGCATGCATATAGAACTTGGCAAAGAGGAAAAAGTACACAATACGTTTTCAGCAAATGCAAATATGCTTCTCAAAATGGCAGCATTCAGGATTTCTTATGTACAGCAAGAGTAAAGCTGTCTTTTCATAAAAGCTAGAATATTAAAGATCAGAAGCACGCTAGGAATTTTTTGAAAGCTTGTCGGAGAGTGGAGACTGTATCCTTGTTAGAAACTGTTCAGGAATACGGATCCTCTCTGGATAGAGAATCTAAGTAGATGTTAAATTTTCTCATTAGAGGAAACAGGTAGGCAAAAATTAGACAGTTTCCTTAGCAAGAAAGGTGGAGACAGGGAAAAGGAAGTCATATGGACTCTGAATGTTTAATACAGTTACTTAGGCATTTCTAGAGAGCTTTCAATCACTTTTCACACTACACAAATATTTCTAAGGTGGCTAGCCCCAGCTGGTGTCAGTATTCTCATGATTTCTGTATCACAGAACCATAGAAATGTGGAGGTTGGCAGAGATCTCTGGATCCATCCTATCTAGTCCAACCCCACTGCTCAAAAAGGGGCAGCCAGAGCTGGATGCCCAGGAGCACATTCGTATGGCTTTTGAAGATCTCCGAGGAAGAAGACTCCATTACATCTCTTTCTAGAAGAGTAGCCTCTTGACTGTTCTGCTGAGTTAAGAATTTTCATGTTCATTTGCTCTCTAATTAGCATGCACCCAAATTATGAGTATTTTGGCATTTTTACTGCATTTTATTTGCTAGGAATAAATTAATTCAGTAATTAAAAACTGCTTAGGAGAAGCAAATGTGGTGATGCTCAGAAAACATGGATTACAGTGGTGTAGTACTACTCTAGTAGGAAGTTGCAGTCCATGGAAAGACATTTCAGTTAATTACTGTATCACAACAGGAAGATTTTTTTATTTTTAATAGATGGGTATAGGTATACATACGTATAAAATGTACTTATGTATCCATTTTGCTCCCTTGAATGATTTGTCAATCACAATAAGATATTCTGATGCTCAATAGAGTAGAATAGTAGTAAATGTTAAATTCTTCTCTAGATTTCTCTGAGTGGGTCAAAATCATGAAGAATAAATGTGTTCATTAGGGTCCAAGAATTGGGATTGGAGTATAGGAAGGTTTCCTGAAGAAATAAGATATTTTCCCCAGTTTCATCTGCAAGAAGGAAAAAATGCTGCTACTTCAGTCCAATAAAATCTTTCTTAAATGAAATTACTTCCACTGAAAATGTTTTATTTTAATCAGCTGATTTCCTAAACCACTTGGCTATAAGTCTTACTTGATTGCAGTGAAGAGAATTATGCATTACCTTTTCAAGCCTCTTGAGGGGAGCAGTGTCCATAATCATGTTGATGCAAATGGGAAATAAAGTTTGGATAAGAGCATTTGGGACTGAAAAGTGGAAAACGTGATTGGAGGGCTGAAAATTTAAACATCAAGAAAGGAACATTAAGTTCCTTGCAGCCATTTTTATCCTCTGATATACAGAGGCCAATTTATTGATCTAGTTATGTTTCCCTGAGTAATAGTTCTGCTATAAAAAAACCTGCTATTATAATCAACCGTGGATGGAGCAAAACGGGGATGTAGCGATTAGACTGGGCCTACTAGCATAGAGTTAATTTCAGGGACTACTATTGGGACTCAAGGGAAAAATAAGGAAAATTTAGCCATTTTACTTTTTACCTGAGATGTTAAGATGTTCCTTTTGAGTTAGGCTGCATTGATTAATGAAAGATCTGTTTTGACTATGCTAATTTTTTATTTCTTTTTTTTTTTTTTAATGTTATTATTTTAGTTCGATTTGGCAGCACTAAAATTGATACAGATCTGATCAATCGAATAGAAAGAGCTACTGGGCAAAAGCCTCACCGATTTCTACGTAGAGGAATCTTTTTTTCTCACAGGTGAGACTTTCTCATTAAAATTCAAAAATGTCAATTAAGACTTTTTCTAAGCATTACTGGGAGAAACCTGTGACCAGCAAAAGACTGTGTTCATTTACACCAGGTAAAGCAACTGTAATTTGCAATTAGCAACTACTCCAGGCCTACTCTGTCAACATTTGAAACACTTTGTTCCTTTTGGGTACGTGCATCAATTTTTTTATGCCTTCACTAATCCCAAATAGAAAGAGAGATGTGCAGGGAATTTCTGCTTTGTATTCTGAACCAGGATGTTAATGGATGGATAGAGAAATTGGCCTAGCAAAGAATACCAAGGCTCATATGCTGCAAAACTCTGCGTCTTTGAGCAAGGGTTCATATGGCCTGTGGATCTGTACATCTATACTATCACATAAAAAAGGCTCAGGGAATAATATTAAACACCAGCCTGCAAGTCCTCTATGGTTTATTTGTTAACACGCGTGGACTTTTGACCTAAAGCAGCTAGCACTTTTCAAAGAAGTTCAGTCACGCTTTTTCTATTTGTGTTTTTTATTGGTGGTTGTTTTTTTTTTCAGAGATATGGACCAAATCCTTCATGCTTATGAAAATAAGAAGCCCTTTTACCTTTATACTGGCAGAGGACCATCTTCTCAGGCGATGCACGTTGGTCATCTTATCCCATTTTTATTCACAAAGTAAGCTATTTCTACCATTAGTATTATTCAAAAACATTTTTTTCCTAAGGAAATGTTGACTGCTGTCTATGGAAATACCAAAATGATACATTACAATTAGTTCTGTTTGTCTGAGATAAATATTGATGAATTTAATCAATACAGTCATTAAAATAACCCAGTCCCTGTGTCACTATGAAGCCTTCTTCTTTGCACCTGTACCTCCATAGCAGTTCCTGGAACTTTTGCTTCTCTTAAGCCAAATTTGTTACAAAACTTAACATGGCTGCATTAGGTGGTGCCTGTAGTAGAAGCAGGACACAAAGATATTGGACTCTGAGCCAAAAAATCTCTAAATAGTACTCCAATTGCAAATGATAACATATGTAAAGGAAACAGTGAGTGAGTCTTTTTTCCAGGTAAGTTGTCATTATAATCTATATAGAATATTTATGTTTGCTCACATCAACTTAAATAACTGCATATGGTGCAGTGCTTTGTATATCCTTTTGTTTAAAATGTATAAAAATACTTATTGCTGTCTAGCAAAAATGTCTGTATTTCTACTTATTCTAAAATAAAATCTCCCTGCTTTTATTAGGTGGCTGCAAGAAGCATTTGATGTTCCTTTAGTTATACAGTTAACTGATGATGAGAAGTACCTTTGGAAGGATATGACAACTGAGAAAGCATATGAATATGCTAAAGAAAATGCAAGAGATATTATTGCATGTGGTTTTGATGTCAATAAAACCTTTATTTTTTCTGATTTAGACTACTTGGGGTAAGTTGAAATTTATTTAGAGCACTGAAATCAAAAACATATTTGCATTTTCTCTCCAACTTGAATAGCCAGCAGTGTTTTTTTTAATAAGCGTGTGCAGGTTTGAGAGCTTCAATAGAAGTTTTACAATACTTAAAGTAGAATTGTTGATTTTTATGCTATTCAACATCTTATATATATACTCTTGTCATTCTCTTGTATAATATATGAACAAATTCTTGCGTAGACAGCGTTTAAATTTAAATTACAAGAAATACATTAAAGCTGCTAAAAGGTAAAAATACTAAAACCACCAAGAAACCTCCAGGCTGACTTAGGATGGCATCAAAGTCTTTGAGATGTATTTATAGTTCAACCGCATTAACTAAAAGCATTTCACAAATGATACAAACAGTTAGTTTAATACTTTATGAAAAAATAGCATTTCAACCGAGTAAAGTTTAAGGAAGATCTAAGAGAAAGAAGAGAAAAAAATTGGCAAAGTTCAGAACTGAAGTTTTGGGCTTTGTTCTTCCATAGGAGGTGATAAGCTTCTGAAAATACCTGGGTGAGAGGGTGTTCATTTTAGAGAAGAAGCGTACCCCCTAGACTGTGGGCCCTATAAGACAGTTTTTCCTACTCCTCTGACTTTCCTGCCTTAAAGTTGGATTAACACAGATATACCTCGTGACTGAATAAGGGCAAGTTAGACCTGCCAATTCTATTGCTTCAGTTTTCCAGTAGAAGTAAAAAAACAGAGAAGATGCTGAGCTATATTTCATTTGGAAAAGCTGCTGATGTATTTGGTGATAGTGGAAGACAGGGAACTTAGCTCTGAGCTACTGTTGCTTTAGTGAACCACTGGGATATCAAGCAACACAGGAAATGTGATTTATTCAGGTTGTCTGAGTTCACACAAAGGCATAAACATAATTACACTTCAGACTCCATGAAGCACAGTTTCCAAATCAAAATATTTCTGGTTTTAGATAATTAAATCTGATTTTTAAAAAATGTTGTTTTCAGTAAATGTTTTGGGGAAAAAACAGTAAAATTTTCCAGGCAAAAAAAAAGTTGTTAGTGTCCTCTAATAATCCTCTAATTATCATCTCAGTAAACCACAAAAAGACCAAACTAATGCTTTCAGAGATTTAATCCTGCAAGCTTTGTGACATTCTCAGCTTTTGGAATGAAAACTTCTGTCCTGTTCTTGGCTTCTCGTGTTATTTTTCCACTTCCTTTCTCACAGGTCAAGTACAGGATTCTACAAGAATATCATCAAAGTTCAGAAGCATGTTACATTTAACCAAGTGAAAGGAATCTTTGGCTTTACCGACAGTGATTGTATTGGTAGGAAATAATATTTTATTTGAAATGATCCTTGCTTTCACTTTCTGTCATGCTATTTAAGTAACTATTCAGAGATTGGTGTGTGCCACTCAGGAAACAGATGGCAACAGCAAGATCTATGTTTCTAGGCTGATTCTAGAAGGATGTTATTGTAGTTTCTTCAGTATGGAAGACACTTGACAATGACATTTCTAGGTTGTAGCATTACTAACAACAAAGTATAAAACAGAAAAGTTGAAATGACCATGATAGTGAACTATTCCTGATTTTTTGTAACTATTTAGCTATAATCAATTATATACTTTCTAAAACTTTTACTGCAAAACTATATAGAAAAAACTTATATTAATACACACACACACGAGAAAAGATCAGGAGTGCTCAGAAGCCTAATTATCATAGTTCTAGGTAGTTCTTTCTTCCATTTGCTTCACTACCGTTGCAGGTTTCTGTCTCATTGGAGAAGACTGAGAGAGGATATATCTAAAGTGTGGGAACTCAAATGGATGACTGGGCTCTTTGCAGTAGCATGCAGCAACAGGACATGGGGCAGCGGGTGAAAATGTCTTTGCAAACTTCTCTCATATCCAAACTTCTTGTTTTCTAGGGAAGATCAGCTTTCCTGCTATTCAAGCTGCTCCGTCCTTCAGTTCATCATTTCCACAGATCTTCAATGGCAAGGAGAACATTCAGTGTCTTATCCCATGTGCTATTGATCAAGTAAGAAAATCGTATTTCTTAATTTCTTTTTCCTGGATTTGTTTGTGTAATTTACTGTTCAAGCATCATGGTGACATATCAAAACGTGTATGAAACATTCCTGCAAGCACCTTTTTCAGATGGGAGCTGGAAGAGATAAAAGGGCGTTCTGCTGTGTCCTGACAAAGATGAAGGCTTAGCTTCAAAATCATGTGTTACTCATACTTTCCAGTCTTGAATCTGACTTGATCTCAACTCATTTCAAAGTCAGCTGATATCTATGAAAGCAAAGACAGTAAAATCTTTAATTATGCAGAAGAGTACTGACACAGGGGTAGAAAGAAACTTCTAGCCATCTCTCTGGTAACTAGGGCAAGAGATAGCGAGCCATAACTTGCATCGCAGGAGATTTATTTTGTACCCTGGGGGAAAATCTTCTATCAGAAAGGATAAAGAAGCATTGGAATGATTTGTGAGAAAGGCTGCAGAACCTCAGCTACAAGAGACTGTGCAGAGCAGCTGAGGAACATCAGTTACAAATAATAGTGGTAGTATCTTTAAATAAGTATTGTTTCTAGGAATCTGATTTTGCACTGTCTGAATCTTTAGCTCTTTTAGTCACAGGAACAGCCACTGGAAGATTATTTAATTACATTCTTCAACCACAATGTCATGGAGTAATACTTTTGCATTTGGTTCAAGTCACAGCACAGCAATAGCACAGCACTACCAGCTTGATCACTGATTTAGTTCAGGTCCTGTGCTCATTGTTAAAAAACTCAGAAATTTTGCCAACTTAGAAGTATCCATCTCCAAATCCTTGTTAACCAGGAGAATCAGAGTGTACAGTGGAACTACAGAAATGAAAAAATAGGATTTTTGTTTGTTGTTCTGGATGGACTGTATCAGCTATGGAACTTGAGGTGTTTTTTTTTCTTGAGACCACCTGTTAAGGCATGAACTAGCCAACACTAACCAGCCTTTAAACCACATTTTTAAACTTTATTCTGAGCTTTTGTTGATTGTTCTAGGATCCTTATTTTAGAATGACCCGAGATGTAGCACCTAGGATTGGCTATCCTAAACCAGCCTTACTGCACTCAGTCTTCTTCCCAGCCCTGCAAGGAGCACAAACAAAAATGAGTGCTAGTGATGTCAACTCCTCTGTCTTCCTCAATGATACACCCAAACAAATTAAGACAAAGGTAAGTATCTTCAAACCTTAAGCACACAAAGCTTTACAGCAAATGGAAGCGGTACTCCTCATGTTTACATTTTAATGTATTCTTTGAATGTTATCTACATCCTTTTCCTATACATCTAATTGCAAAGCATCTTTAGGAATTGATAGTTATGCAAATTTAGCTAAACTGTCAAATGTAATCTTCTGCCTTGCCAACTAAACTGATAGTACAAAAATTAGCTAGAATTTGTTTAATTTTTGGTCTAGCTATGCAAGCTGTGGAATATGTATATACTCCACAGTCATTAGATGCTGACATATAATGACTGCTTTTTGCTTTCTTGCTTCAGTCTTGTTGCTCTGCCTTAACTTTTCTCAAATTAACCTTCAGCTTCTCCCTTAAAAGAGAAGCTAGAGGACTGTGCTATACCTCTCTTTACAATATAGTAATGCATAATTTTGTAGAAATTGTAAAATCATTGTGTTGTTTCAGATTAACAAGCATGCCTTCTCAGGAGGCAGAGACACTATTGAAGAGCACAGGAAGTATGGAGGTAACTGTGATGTTGATGTGTCTTTTATGTACCTGACTTTCTTCCTTGAAGATGATGACAAGCTTGAACAACTGAAACAAGTAAGTAGCCAAGCTGGAGATATCCTTCATTCCTTTCCTTGAGGACACCTTTAACTAAGTTCACAGGTCATCCTATCTTTTTTTTCTTTTTTCTTTCCAAATAAACATTTTTAATTTCTAAGTATTTTCATAAAGATCTCCAACACTGTAGAGCATAAGTCCCCAACTTTTTAAATGATGCCGCTTTATGATCAGTGTTGTTCTTAATTGTATGATAAACTTCACCTGTTCTTTGTGTGCAAAGTACCTAAATACAGCTTCAAAGGCTTGCTGATTGTTTTTTTCTTATTATCACAAGAAGGGTAAAACCTGTTTTGTGTAAGTTACGTTTATACGCATGTCTGGCAGACTTCTGTCCATTGGGGGTTGTAGCAAGACCTTCAATTTTAGTAGCAATATTCCTAATTTGGAAGGCAGTATATTTAGTTAATAGTACCCACATCCTATTGATTTATCAGCTTTCTCCTGCAGAAGCAGCTGCAAGAAAGGCAATAGCTACAGATTCTTTTCTAACCTTTTACTCCTTCCCAAACAAGGACAGGATTGGATAGTTACTAGTAATCCTTTTGCAAACTCCTTCCTTATGGAAATCTGGAGTACGTTTGATATACTTAGCAATTTTCCATTATGCTTCAGCCATTGAAATATTGTGTATACAATTCTTGCTACCAAGAGCACAAAGACTAGACCACAGTCAGCAGTTTATCATAGAATCATAAAGATTGGAAAAGACATCTAAGATCATCAAGTGCAACTGTCCACCCATCACCATTACTGCACTGCTGCCTCAGAATCAGATTAGAAAACATGAAGTCACTGCTTATAGCAGCATTAGTGGAGCTGTTTCAGTTATGGTACCATGGCTTTCAGAACTGCATACTCAAAGCAACAACGTCTTTAAAAAATAAAAATTAGAACTGAAATTAAGACAGATTGTTCTTGTTAAAGTATTTTTCTTGAATTGCTATTACAAATGGC
>JAOWBP010002559.1:42925631-42943693 GCA_028571105.1 Tragopan temminckii | reverse complement strand
ATTTTCCATTATGCTTCAGCCATTGAAATATTGTGTATACAATTCTTGCTACCAAGAGCACAAAGACTAGACCACAGCCACAGCTTATCATAGAATCATAAAGATTGGAACAGACCTCTAAGATCATCAAGTGCAACTGTCCACCCATCACCATTACTGCACTACTGCCTCAGAATCAGATTAGAAAACATGAAGTCACTGCTTATAGCATCATTAGTGGAGCTGTTTCAGTTATGGTACCATGGCTTTCAGAACTGCATACTCAAAACAACAACGTCTTTAAAAAATAAAAATTAGAACTGAAATTAAGACAGTTTGTTCTTGTTAAAGTATTTTTCTTGAATTGCTATTACAAATGGCCCAAGGAGAAGGGGGAAGTAACATTATCCTGTTTATTGCCATTTCAAATCATAGTTGAACTGCCTTAGCCATGTTTTCTAACCAGTGCTAAACTCTGCTGTTTAGTGAAAATATTTTCAGAAGCAGAGAAGTTGCACAGATTACCAACTCTTTATATAGACAGCTAGCGTGAACAGAGACTGAGGGTCTGCTGTAAAAAGCTTACTCTAATCACATCTCATACTTTACTGAAACTAAATGAGAGAACAGTGAAAATCTGAGCTTCTTATTGCAAAAAGCTGGGTTTTTGTTTTTGTTTTTTTTTTTTTAATGAGATGTTAAGGAGAAAAATATGCAATTTCCTGCAAATAATTACATTGCTTCCCATTCAATTTGTATTTATTATATATAGCTAGTCATACATGAAATTACCTAGCTGCCTCAGTCTTTTAAAAGTCAATAAGAAATTCTTACAAGGTGTGTTTTCAGTGATACCACATTATCTTCTAAGGCATGTGCTCATTTTTAAGACATCCAAATCTTTATTTGCCCTGGCTAGGCTTTTTAAGAAATACTTATCACTAGGTCTTTTTCGGTTTAGCACCATATTTAGCAAGTAACACTTTCTTGACAGGCATATACAAGTGGGGAATTGCTCACAGGGGAGCTGAAGAAGGTGCTTATTGAAACATTGCAGCCCTTGATAGCAGCTCATCAAGAGAGACGGAAGCAGATCACAGATGAAGTAGTGAAGCAATTCATGACTCCACGGAAGCTAGCTTTTGAATTTTGAAGAAATGCTTATGTAACTCATCACTCAATTAATCAAAATTGAGTAGTTGTCGTCTTCTGCTGTATATTATCACTCCCTAGTTATGAACAGCCTGCACTCAGTGCTTTATAAATACTGCTCTTAATGAGCTACTTATAAGGAGTATGAAAGTACTGGAAAAGTTTAAAATAGAGTTTAAAATAGGACTTGTATCTATTTAAAATCAAAGTACGTTAATTAAGGCATCAAATCTGTACAAGATATAATTACCTAATCCAACAGAGAAGCATGTCTGTCAGCCCAAGACTGTATTTTATTGTATTTCATGTTGAAAATATAAATAAAATTGCCATTTTGATTATGAAGTCTAACTTGCAAATTGTTTTAGAAATGTTGGTTAACAATCATGCCTCAACCTAATAGTTGGTAGTCTCCACTGTGTTTCACGTCACTTGGTTTACTGGCCAGTGTGTCCACTGGGGCTACTGGGGACATGCTGCACACACAAAGTGAGCGTTACATAGCAAACCACAAGGTGTCTTGGGCCTGGAATCAGTGCAGAAGGAATGGAGATCTATGAATTGTACACAAGAAAAAGAAAACCAGCCTGATTTTCTTACTGCCTTCTTTTTTGAGCTGTCAATAAGTTGCAGAAACTTCACTCCTGTTTTTGCATCTATTCAACTGGTCTCAATGCCTCTGAAGGCTATTGTTAAGTTATAAGCTTTCTTGATATTCTCAGGTGTAAGATTTTAGAGAAATGCAAATTTTAGTTTCTAGTTATGAAAAATACTAAATGTTGGATCATACAGTGAATACAAATTTCCGTCTGGGTGCAGGGATCCTTGTAGTGTTGTCTGTCCTGTTTTACTGCACTAGGTAGTTTAAAGATATACTTTCTCACCAAAATACACTTTGTTAAAAAACTTCATGTAATATTTCATTTTTCCTTACTTAAAAAGAACTCTGATGTCTTTGCTTGATTGATGTGAAAAAAATCACGATTCACTAATTCGATTTAGTATGTCTAATTCTGAATGCATAGTCAGATCTGTCTTCTATTTATACAGAAAAGGCAGTTGCTAGCCCAGACATGGCCTTATCTAAGTCAAATAAAATTACCTTTGATAACACTGGTAGGTATTGATATACGGTATTTGCAAATCATTTAAAACATAAGAAAGGCAATGAAGCGGGGTGTGAAATATTTAAACTTTAACAGGTTTTGTTGTGTGGGTCAAAAAAACAAAAAACCAAAAAAACCTGCCACCCACCTGTTGTCTGTGAACCTTTAAAGTCAGCTGATGGCACTTGAGATAAAGGAGAAGTTACAAGGGTAAAAGTTCTTACTGGCTTCAAGCGACCTTGCATCAGCCTGGTAGCACATTTGCCCTGCCTGGAGCTTCTCCCTTCCCACCTGCAGTAGTTCTGTAACACCACATAAACATCCTTTCCAGTAGTGACCTGCATTTCTGAGATGTAAATGCGTGCGTGCCAAGCTGTGTATGAAGTAACCCTGTTTTTGTTGTATTTATGCAAGGGACTGAAGGAAGAGCAAAGCAAGCTTAGTCTTAGAATCATCATAGAATGGCTTAGGTTGGAAGGGACCTTAAAGATCATCCAGTTCCAACACCCTGCCACAGGCTGTTTGCCAACCACCAGATCAGGCTGTCCCATACCCATCCAACACAGCATTAAATGCCTGCAGAGACACTACCCACTTCTCTGGGCAGGCTGTGCCAGTGCCACGCTCCCTCTGAATAAAGAATTTCCATGTAATATCTAACTTAAATCTCCCCATTCCACCTTGTCCTATCACTATCTGGCCATGTAAAAAAATCAGTCTTCCTCCTACTTGTAAGCTCCTGTTTGGCACATTTCAAATATGAGCTGAAAAGCAATGTTTAGCTTTTGTCCTTTTTTACAGTTTATGTAACCTGGTACCACCTAATCTAATGTCATGGACTTTAATGTATCAAAGTAAACATTTACCAGCCACTACCTCTCCATAACCCATGGGCATTGTATCTTAACACTGACAAGTGTTTAACAATCAGTAGAAACACTTTTTTTTTTAAGCAGTGGAGCAATTCATAGGAAAGATAAATAGGTTCTTATAGATGTTAGTAAATAAACTGATTTGTATTTACAACAGAGTTCAGTGATGACCTTCCTGTTCTTGTCATCCACTCTTCTCCATCTTTAAACTATACACAAAACATAAGACTTAATGACTTTTAAAGGGCTTTTTACAAACTTGTAATGCAACTTTCTTCTTGAAAACGTTATATGCAGATCTGTCCTTCAAGTCCTTCAAGTATTTCACTAACCAAAAATGTAGTTATTCGGGGAAGGGAAATGTGCTGTAGAAGAAACAGCAGTGTGTTCTATTCTAACTAAGCACATGGATTAATTTTCTAACACAGCACTTAAAAATCTTATTCCAAAATTTTAGAAGGGAAAATGATTGCAAGATTGATTTAATACTTGTTTACTGAGCAAGCACCTTACTCAAGTACTCTCATGAGTACTTACAAAATGTGCTTCTGAAATGACAGTTTCTCAGTCTTGGTAAATGCTTAAATCTGGTGTAATTATAATTAACATCCCAGAGACATTTAAAGGTTAAGACAAGGTAGTCCTCAGATGTACAGATGAAATGTTATCAGTCAATGTTCATTACTCTTTCCTCAACTTGTTCATATTTTATCTCACTACAATAAAAAAAAAAAAAAAAACACAGTGAAAAGTCTATCCAACTTGTTTTGGTTTTTTTTTTGGATTTATTTAACTTTTAAAAGGCTTCATTTACACTTTCTCTGTTGTTTAGTCATCACAAGGAGTCGATCATTGCTTTGATGTCCAGTGCCTTTCAAACAATGAAATAGAGTGCCTTCTAACCCCATTTGTCTGGTCTTAACAAGTAAACTCCAGATTGCTGCCAGAGCAAGGTAATGAGGGTCAGTCCTCCAAAGATTAACAGGTTGCAAGCAAGATTGGACATTGAATTTCCTTGTGTAGCAGCCAGCTCAGAAATAGAGAGGTCAATATGACCTATTAGAACAACGTTTCCATAGGTCTGACATAAAATACTTAAATGTGACTCCACCACTGCAGTTGTCAAGGAATACAAATCGTGTATAGCTTTACACTACTCTGCCAGTCACAAAAAGGCACGCTGAAACCTACCTGGATATTCTTAAGCATTGCCAGAAAAAAAAAAAACAGGAACTATCAACAGTGTGAATGCAGAATGTGCCTTCTAAAGAAAGCTTTCTTTATTCAAGGCCAGCAAGTTTGTTTCTGAAAGAAGTTGTCTCTGCAGAGAGCTATATGGTGTCGCCATTCTGCTGGCCTTCAGCTAGATAATGTATCAGAAAAAATAGTTCTGTAATTATCAGAGCAGCACATACAGAAGCTGAAGGTCAAGGCAATACAAAGTAATCAGAAAATAGAGCAGCCAAGTTCTGAAATCTACAAGGCAAACAACTTGTTGCATATGGAGTTAAGTACACAATATAAACACTGTGTCACGTCTTTAAAGAAAGGTTGGTTCTTATTTACATGTCTAGGTTTACAGTACTTGTACATTCAATACCTTTGCCTGGTGGCTAATTCACCTTGATATAAATTACTGTGAGGTCTTGTCTTAAAGATCATCAGATCATCAGTCAAACCCTGGCTATATTGGGTTTCTCTTCTTTTTTTCCCCATAAGGAATTGTAGCACACTACATAGTGCAAGCAGTTAGATTCTTGAAATAAATTAATAAGATCAGTAAGATACAACTTACCTCTCACATAGCATTTATCTGTACAGGCCCCAGGAGAACCTGCTTTTTATGATGCTGGGTACCTAGAAGAGGCTCACTGTTCTCAGCTCCTCTCACTGGTTTCCACAGCTGTACCTACTAATTTTCCAATTCAGCTGTAATTCATGATTCTTGAAACAAGCTGTGTGTAAGTTACGCCCACCACAAGAGACGTTTTTAGTCATCTGAATGCTTGAAGCTACTGGGGAAAGTTGGGATACTTTTGATTAGACTTTATTTTCAAGCCTTGGGCTGACCACGGATAGTATCAACACTATCTAATAGTAAGTGGTTGTTTTGCGTGACATACAGTTATGTATTTTGCTGTCTGTTCACAGGATGTAATGCTTGAGAAGTAAGGTCAGCTGAGAATAATTTGCTGTAAAGGAATTTGATTTCAGAAAACATTCTGGCAGGGCTGGGATGAGTTAGTACCCTACTGGGGCAGGCTTCAGCCAGACACATCCCTCATAGAGAGGTGAGAGGACTCTTAGCATTTGTCTTAAGAGAAATTCCAGATCTTGAGGACTTAAATCTTCTGTTGTAAGGGCTTTCAAACCAAAAGAGGTTTGGAGCTGATGTCTAAGCGTGGCTCACAGGTTACTGAGGCCATACGCACTTTGGGATAGAATCAGATTCCATGCTGGATCTTTCAATCCCCCCATGCTCTGCACCTGTCTAGTATCTTAAAGATACTACTGGATCACATGAGAGATTAATAGACTCATGAGAGACAAAAATTCTTTAAGTTGTTTGATAGCATGATGACGATGCGGTTTAAAAGGCAAGCTGAAGGTTTAGGTTTAAGGAGGATAGCTCTGGAATTTCTTTCTAGTTTCTCTCAGAAAGAAATCACCTTCATTCTTTCCTAGTAGCATCTGAAATTTCTGAACTTATCCTTCTAGTACAAGATTAATTCCTCCCTGTCCAGGGTGGGTGCCAAGTCCTGCGTGCTGCAAAATTACTATATGTGTAGCCAAGTCTATGCTATGAATTTGTAAAAGGGGACCAGAAGGTTATTAGCCCTAAGAGAACACCTTTAAAAAACAGTCTTCCTCTTTCCCTCCAAAAAAAAAAAAGCACTCTTTCAGCAGATTCACTCTGTTCCAGGTGTCACCATTCAGAGAGAAATATGGAAATAAAAACAGCTGTGTTAATGCTGAGGCAGGATCAACAAAGTATTTCTGTGCTTCTTCTTAAAAAGTAGCATTAAAGAAATTAAAAAAGAAATCAGCTGATGTTTGTGAAACTTTACATCTTTGTGAAAAAAAAAATGATTTTTAGGAAAGCTGGATTCCATCAAAGTGTATCTCCAGGGGGAGAGGAAAAAAAAAAAAGGCCACTGCATTTGACTGCTCCTAGCAATGCATTTAAAAGTGAGAAGAGTATGCACTTTTTTAAAGTAGAAAATCTCAATTATGCTACACAATTTTATGATTCTTCTGTTAATTATCTATTCTCCCAATGCACAGATTTTATGGCAGTCTTCCCTTTGAGAAGCAAAGGCTGTTTGTATCTTTTCCGGCCCTCCCTGTGTGACAGGAATAGGATGTAGACTCTCTGGCTGGACTCAGCCATGAGGTGCTGCCACCAGAAGGGGCTGAAAGATCCATGGCTGGGAAGAAAGCACATGGTTAATGGGAATTGATGCCTGTTTTCACTTTCAGTGAGGTCACTGAGTAATTGTGTAAGCAGACTATGCCTGCCACTCCTTAAATAAACAACTGGAAAAGAAAGAGATTCGTATTTCACCCTCTACTGAAGGGATGTAACTGTAGAGTGCTTGGGCAGAACTACAGCTGGGAGTGAGCAGCCTGCCCGCTCAGGCCGGAAGCCCACATGTGGAGAGTGCTCAGTGGATACCTTGCAGCTCTACGTATAAAGAGAATGTGTTGTGTAGTGTTACACTGTACGCAAAACCCTTGATTCCTGCCTGGGTAGTGAAGATTTTTTTTTCTGTGCTAGTAGAAAACAAAATTAAATCTTTACCAAATTCTCAAATCAGACCAGCAGCTTTTTGGAGCGTAAATATTGCACCCGTTTGAGTGGCGTAAGCAGTGGCTACAGTCGAAATACATTAACAAGATAAAAGAGAGGTTGTACACAAGTACAAGCCTCCCTGATGAGTATGTAATCCCGTGAGAGGGAAATGAGGCCATTGGTCGACAGGTGCTGCGCTGAAATGCCCCTGCTTCATGCGGTGCCCATCAGTGGAGAGCTCAGTGCGTGTCTGTGTTGGGCTACAAAACCAAACTGAACAAAATACGCTTCTTGCTAGAGCTGCATCAGCTATTTTTTGTTTGTAAAATGCTCTGTAAACCTCAGCACAGCTTCATATGTGACAAACACCACCATGTTCACAGGAAAGGCACGGATGCAGTTCAAACCCAGGCCTTTGAACAGCACTTTGAGCCCCTCCTTTCTGATGCTTTCTCTCGCGCAGTGGATGAGGCCTTTGTACTTGTGCTGTCCCGACTCGTCCACCTGCATCCGCGACTTGAGGACGTCCATGGGGGTAGCAAGACCCCAGGCCAGCACTCCAGCAGAGCCCCCAGAGAGCAGCACGACCAGGAGACCTGCAGAGAGAGAGCAGCGAGATCAGCCTTGCACATGCCAACAGCTCAAACTGATTCTCTCCAGACACTTCTTTAACTCTTTTCAGATCTCATACTGCAGTTGGAGGGACAGGAGAGGGAAGAAGGAGCTGTGGGGCCATGCGTGCTGTGCACAGGACTAGGCCTCACTAGGACCCCCCTACTTGTCCTGTCCTACCATGCTGCCATCCTGGTTGGATGCAGATCCCCCCACTTGTTTTTATCTTCATGTTTTCCAGCGGTTAATTTGCTCAGCTCCTACAGCTCTTTGTTTCCAGTGGTCTCATACTGACCTCAAGGCTCTTGATCTCATAGCACGCTCCTTTTTGCATCCTCCATATAGGCCATGCAGGTCAGAACCCACCTCAGCACCACACAAACCAGATGCAACGTAGCCCAACAGCACTCACCCACTTCAGCCAGATCTACTTATTTTTATAACTCTCAGAATTATGCTTTTTTGGTAAACGTCACTTATTTGGGCTTTTCTCAAAGTGGATATCTGCTTTTTGGAGCCAAATCGCAACTGAGGAACTTGTCTCTTTCCGTTCTTCACCTGAACTTTATTTTCAAGCTCCAGACTGGCCTGAACAGTGCTTCATGATGGCTCATGGGAGGTTTGTCCATGCTTTATCCCCACCTACACATTTCATTTCAGCATTGAGGGGATGTTGTATCCATGTGCTAGGTACCTGAGGGTGCTGTGAACATCCTTCTGCAGGGAGAGAAGTTGCTGAGGGACAAGGTCAGATGCTCAAAGTTCAGCTCCTATTGATGCAGCAACCTGAGAGCATGATTTCCCAAAATAAGCCCTTTTCGTATGTGATGTCAGATGCTTTCCAGTACCTACCTGGTTTGTTTTTCCCAGCTGGTGTGAGCCAGTCACAGAGAGAAGAGTATGTCAGGAAATATATTGCAGAAGAGGAGCAATCCCTGCACAGCAATGCAGAGCAGCCTTTGTAGAGACCCCCAAAGCCTTCCTCCTTGGCGATCACCTTCAGACAGTGCAGAGACCCTCGGTACTTTGGCTTGGAAAGGGGCTGGGAGGGTGTGACAGAGGAATGGGGGTTCCTCTGGGTCTGCATCCGAACTTTAGCTACCTCACTGGGTGTCATAAGCACAACCTGAAAAATTAGAGGATGAAGCTTAAATCTTCACATCTGAATTGCATGTTGGATCCTGCTCCTGCCTGACCCTTCAGATTTCATCTCCCACTTTTCAGGCAATAATATTTGTTACTTGAAGCCAGCAAGCTGCATCTTCCTTCACTCTGTCCATGCTAAATTGCCCCAGGAGAGCAGGTGCTACATTGTGCAGATTGCATGGAGAGGCAGAAACCCACGGAGGATGTTGGCTAGCTGATGGGCACAGCAAGGGGATGTTCTTGGCTCTCTGATGTAGCATACATCAGGGCTCTTTTGTACATCTGTATTTTAAACTAGGGCCATAACTATCAGAAAACAGCCTGGGCTAAGCAGAGTCACAACCTACTAGGAAACACCCACTGACCTGGCCATCTGGGCTGTATGTAAGAGGATTGCCTCCATCCGCCTGTGACTGCATGTGTTTCTGACACGGGGCACTGGGGTTGGAGTGTCTGCAGATGCTCACAGACACCACAAGCATCCATCTGCCTATGGGAAACAGCTCCTGAGAACCCCACACCATGTTACTATCAGTCATGGGCATTGATTCCTTGGGTGCGGGCTGCTCCAGCCTTTAGGAGTTGCAGGAAAGGAGATGCCTTTCTGTCTTCTTTAAAACCTTTTATGCAGGAATGAAATACACACAGGCAGCCCTCAGTGACCAGCTGGGTCTTTCAGACCTCTGCCCCTGCCAAAACATCAGCCTGCACTTTGCACACCAGCTTACGTCTTTTTTACATAAATCTACAATTAGAGCTACTTGGAAATTTTGCTTCCCAGGTTGTTTTTCTTCCTTTTTGTTTTGCTTTCTTTTGCCAAGGTCGCAGGGCAGGACCTCACAAGAAAATAAACCTTCCTCCTGCTGAGCACTCAACAGAAAACATCAGTATTTTCCCACCCCACATGCCCCAACAAGACTTCCTGTTGTGCTTTCCCACTTTGCTGCCTACCCGCACAGCACCAGCAGCACCTCCAGCCAGAGAAACATCCAGCCCTGATGGCTTGGCATCGGCTGTGCCGTACCGCAGCTTGCAGATGTTACAAAGGAAGTTTCTGTATGTGCCGAATGAAACAGAGGAGATCAGCGACACTGTGAAGACTGATGCTGACACACCTTTGTAAAATCCCAATACCTGATTGAAAACAGAGAAGAAAAGACTTTCAAGAGGGAGTGATGTGAGAAAGTTCGAAAACACTGTCCACATATGGCTGAGCCTAAACGTATTGCCATACTACGAATCATTGGCAAAGTTAAATCCCATTCTAATTATTCTCCCACGCAATGCTTGTATTCAGCTGCAACTTGTCCTCCCCAAATTGACTGCAGCAGCACTGCTCCTCTGAAACACAAAGCCATCCACAACCCCTGCCAGTGGCTCTAATGAGAGGTACCTACTCTTTCTGTCCTGTACGTTTCTTGAATGCAGTGCCAAATGCCATTGTAATGCCCCTCGGTTTGAATCCTCACCTAAAAATACAGGAGCAACTTAGAAATGCAGACATCACACTTAAAAGCCATCAACAAATGCTGCAGCAGAAAAGCAGCTAATCAGCCATAAGGAAGCATCCCCCAAGATGTTACCATTATCTTTAAGAGAAGAACATAAATAAAATGAAATACATTGATGTAACAAAGCTGGAAGCTTTCAGTCACTGGACTAGTTTTCTAACACGGTAGAAAAACACCACATGGCCCATTTGTGTTCATACTGTGGTCAAGAAGTAAAGTTCCAACAGCTACCTTCACTGTGTCCAGCGGATACCCCACTGCTGTGCTTAGGCCACCTGAAACAGAAAGGTTTTTGGAGACAGTTACCAACGCGCATCACAGCAGGCTGTTCTGCAGGAGGTCATGAGGGGAACTGCAGAAAAATGCAACTGCTGGACCTGTCTGCTCTTGGTAGCATATCACTCTCCAGCTCCAATGTCTGAGCCAACAATGACAGAGCAAAACTCATAGATTTCTCAGAAAACATAGCATGCTAAGAGGAGGAATGTGAGCACTGACGTAAGCAATTACACTAGGGTTTGAGGGAGGGCTGGAACAACATAGAGTCTTGGGACAAGGGAAGGTACATGCATGTACCAGCCCTGGGATCAGTGCAGCCCTATTGGAAAGGGCTAGATGGAATGCACAGAGCCGGGTTGTCTCTGTTCCCCCTCTCAGCTTAGACAAGAGCATCTTCCCTGTGCACCAGACAATTTGTATACCGCAAAAACAGAGCAAGGATCAAAGGTCTGGAGGCCGGGGAGGAGAGAGCCTTGTGCAAGAGCCAGCACGGGGCAGGGCAAGATGAAGGCACAGAGGGGGATTAGCACTAAGCTGCGTGCCCAGCAGCATGCCTGCACGCAGCAGCATTTCCAGCATGCTGGGGGAATTTGTCAGCCCTACATCAGCACCCAGCTCATCTCAAGACCTTAAAATAGCCACTGGGATTGGAAATACATTAATCCTATCAGACAATGTTACTGCCTTGATCGTGGATACAGAGAGTGAAAGTGCATCAACATGGACACAGCAATAAGGTGCTCAGCCTCCATCCTTGCATCGCTGCCACAGGAGAGAGTAGGGGGGTGAGCAGCTATATTCTTCTTGGTACAGCAATGCCACGTGGCTGGATATCAAGCCAGGTGCATTTCCACCAAGCCCATGGAAGTGCTGTTTGAGCCCATCAGGGCAGGCACAGGTGGCATACAGCTGGAAATGGCCACTCATTGACTGCTGCTTAAAAAAAATACTAGTTGCTGTGGGCATTTCACAGGATGCATTCACCTGCAATTGTACAGCTGCTTGGAAGCTCTGAAAAGCTTTGCTACATTTTGGGAAAAAGCAGCAGCTGCTGGTGGGAGTCTCCAGGAGGCAATCCTGAAGTCCACAGCTCAGATGAAAATAATCAATCAACCATTCCCAGCTTGCAGGAAAAGGAGGGTTGTTCTGCAAAAATCTGTCTGCACACAGAAAAACAACAATAAAGATTTAAAAATGGGCCAAGAAGTGACTTTCTGTATTTCCAATCCAAAACAAGAGTAGATTGGAAGGGAGAGGGGAAGCGTGCAGGCAGCGTGACCCAGCAGGAAGAGTGCGCCAGGTCACCTGGGGCCACCTGTCCTGTACCCATTTCCCAGTTGGCAGCAGGCAGCAGCCACAGGTTGTCCCATGCCAATTTCCCATTCCATCTCATTCTGAAGGCTCCTGCTGACCTTGGCTCCAGTACCAACCAAGCGCCTCCACCTGGGAGGGAGCACAAATGTAAATGATTCACCACGCTGGTGATGTGAGCTTTCAATACTCTTAAGCAACCATGAAGCACCTAATGAGCAGAAGCGCTCTGGGCAGTCAGGGTTTTAGTGCTGAGGAGCTCAGCCAAGTCTGCCAAAGGCTGAGGAAGAAGGGCTCTGCACAGTGCCACAGGGTATTAATAGCTTGGGACAAAGATAGACTGACCCACACACGCACTGTCTGCATGGCAAAACCGAACAAGGCCAGATATGTACAGCATGCATACAGGGAAAGGCGTCCTATGGGGTTCCTACTGGGTCACACTGCACTAGCTGTGGGGAAATGAGATGATAAAACCAGAGGAATGCTCTTCATTGAGTTGCAGGGAGCCATTTGTCACACCTTTATTTGAGCGGTTCTCAGGGACTGCGCAGCGACTGCAGAACCCCTGACATGAACACACCCCAAAACTAGATCCCTCACCCTGTCATAATCAGGCCACGTTGGCCAAGAAATTAAAGTAAGGAGAGGTGCTGGCAGGAGGATCACAGCAGTGGCATTGGCACAGAGCAAATGGCAGCCCTCTGGAGCTCACCTACCTGCAACAGGCCCAGCTGTGACACTTAGGGAGCAAGAGGGAGCCTGGACTACATGTTGGATCTACAGAGAACGACTTCAAAAGGCCTTTACTCTGTAAAGAGCTGGGAACATAAGAGCTGCCCCCATAAGAGCTGCCCCATACTCCAGACAAGCTGAACTTCCTCCTGTAATGCGACCCTGCCTGTGGCCAACAGAGCTGCTTTAGCTGTACGGCCAAGGAGACAGCACGTTCCCTCCATGTTCCCTAGATGGTTTATTTTGTCTACCCCTGGGCTGCATGTGACCAGTGTGTAACCTTGCAAATGGGATGCAGAAAGACTGGATGTGACCCAGGCCTGGCTGCTCTGCCACTATTGCAGAGCAGTGCCAGGTGACTCAGCTGCCCTTTCCCAAATCTCTGCACCCAGGACAAGATCTAAGTCATCCACAGGTCACCAGTAGCCCTAGTTATCAATATGCACCATATGCTGCTGCAGAAGCATGGCTAGGAAACACACACAGGATCATAGACAAATCCATGCTAGAAGGAACCACAGGAGATTCCTGGTCCAACCTCCTGCTGAAAGCTCAGTCAGCTTTATCAGTCAGGAAGGACATCCTGATGAGCTGCTATTCAGTGGTTTTTGAAAGGTCCCGCACCTGTGTCAGAGCAATCCCAAGTATAAATGCAAGCAGCTCTGAGGTCTTGGAGATGTCGGTTGATGAGAACCTTGGTGCAAGCCAGCAGCGTGCACTTGAAGCCCAAAAAGCCAACCATGCATCAACAAAGCAGCGACTAGCAGGGAGAGCAAGATGATTGTCCCCTTCCACTCTGCCCTTGCAAGTCTCCATTGGGTGTACTGCATTCAGGCCTGGGGCTCCTGACACAAGAAAGATGGTCAGAGGGCTGGAGCACCTTTCCTGTGAGGTAGTTGGGCTTATCTAGCTTGGAGAAGAGAAGGCTCCAAGGAGACTACATCACAGCCTTACTGTACACTTAAAAGAAGTTTATAAACAGGAGGGAAGTCAACTTTTTACACAGGTAGGTAGTGACAGGACAAGGAGAATGGCTTTAAACTAAAAGAGGAGAGATTTAGATGTTAGGTGGAAATTTTTCACTCAGAGTGGTGAGTCACTGGCACAGGCTGCCCAGAGAAGTTGTGGATACCCTATCCCTGGAAGTGCTCAAGGCCGGGTTGGATGGGATTCTGGGCAGCCTGATTTGCTGGGTGGCAACCACCCCATGGCAGGGGACTGGAACTGGATGGGCTTTGAGGTTCCTTCCAACCCAATTCATTCTGTGGTTCTATTATGATCTGTCTCACCTCGAGTTGTTTGACAACCTTCATCTGGGTTTGCAGCCTCCTTGGGAGAACAAAAAACTGCTTCAGTTCTAACAAGGACAAGCCATGAGGCACATTCAGCACTAACATCCCAGTTCTCACAGGAAAGCCATTCTAGCCCTGGAAGCCACCCCATGTAAGGGGACAAAAGTTGACACACGAGCAATGCAGGAAGGTTACTTGGAAACTGAGTTTTCAACTCCGAATTCCTTTGCAAAAGAAGTTTATCCTTAAGTGGCTGACTCCTCTACAACTGTGCCAACAAAAGCAAAGGTCCCAAAGGAAACACAGCCATCACTGACTCCCTGAGCTGAGCCCAGCCACTAACAGCACCTATTAGAGGACGTTTGTTTCACCTTTCTGGGATGGACATTCCTCTATCAGCACCAGCACAAGGCTCAGAACACCACCACATGCCCTGAGGTCAGCAGGGAAAGAGGAGAAGGATGAACTGGAGTGCTGCTGGGATACAAACCTGGCCCTGCTTGTGACAGTTCAGTGATGAGCAAATGAAGGCAGCAGAGTGAAACTGTCATGGCCCCTCCCAAAAAATGCACACTGGTGCCAGCATCACGCTGCCCAAATTCAGCAGATCCAGCATAAAGGTCTGGGCTCTGCCTTCCAGCCTCCAGCAGGACTACTCGGCCTGTGACCACCCCAAGCCTCTTGATATTCAACACTGCTACATCTGACAGGCACATTTCAGAAGAGAAATGAGACCACTGCCTGTGCTTTGCTGTTTAAAAGAAAACTAGGTTTGAGCAGTACATGCTCTAAAAATGTCTAAAATTAAGTCAAGATTTTCTCCTTTCTCTCTCTCTCTCTCTTTTTTTTTTTTTAAAAGTATGGCTAACCTACTTTCTCGTCTCCTCAAAGCCTGCACAGAAATAACCCCGCAGCTGTCAATACCTCTCACCCACGATCATGCACATGCCATTCACACAGCCCCTCCTCACTGCCACAAAGCCGTGATCTGTGTCCTCAGCCCCCCGCATCCTCAGCCCCCCGTGTCTTCAGTGCCCAGAGCCATCAGCCGTGCCAGGATTTGCTGTCCAGGCAGTACTCACTGTTTTGTATCTCCAAAAGGCACACTGCATTTGATCTCTGGTTTTCTCCTACTGAAATAAAAATAGAGGAGATCGCAGACCTCAGATAACCAAATTTCGTCTGGGTGGTCTCTGCCCTAGTGATGTTATCTGCTTATTAAAGAAGACAATGTTACCGAGAAACCCCAGTGGGCAGAATCCCATCTCTACCACC
Organism: Tragopan temminckii; assembly: GCA_028571105.1. Lineage (NCBI taxonomy): Eukaryota > Metazoa > Chordata > Aves > Galliformes > Phasianidae > Tragopan > Tragopan temminckii. Next base: position 42,928,630 of record JAOWBP010002559.1, on the reverse strand, counting down.
GCAACCTGCCAGCTAGCTTAGCAACAAGGAAACACAGCTACCTGCTTCCAACAAAAAGCACCGCTTTATTTCTTTACCTCCAATGGCCCCCGCAATGAAATCCATCCGGACTGAGTCTGCTGCCTCAATGACCCCAACAAGCGTTAGGGAGGTGGTAGAAGGAAGGATGCCGGCTCCGCTTTACTAGAGCCCCGTGGGTCCTTCAGAGCCAGCGTGATCTGCAATATGAATCACCTTCCTGTCTTCTCCTGCCTCAAGGGATTGTGAGCCTCGTGGATACTTGATGAATTTGTACACTGGAGGCAGTAACAGGGAGGCTGGAGCTGTTCCAAGAACACGGTGAATAAGTAATCCCCCGTAGCCCTGCAACACTGCGCCAGAGCCCTTCTCCCTGGAAAATCACAAGGGGTGGTGCTTGCGGGGTAAGGCTGCCTGCAAAAGGGCCATTTCCCGCAGCTCTCATTAACCCCAGCAGTCAGCCTTGCACTTGCTCAGCACCGCAGAGAAGCAGCACAGTGGCTGTGTTTCAATGAGTGCCCCAGCCGTGCCTGCCCTCCCTCTGGCCAGGGCAGATTCCCTCCTCACCAAGAAATCCCTCCCCAAGGCATTTCCCTTGGCTTTCCTATGCACACAACAGATCCTGAAGCCTTACCCCTTAAATAATTACCTGCTCGTCATCTATGCACACATCCAGCAATAAATGCAAGAACGTGGGAAGCTTCCTTTTCAGATAACAGGGCATTTTTCTCATCCCTCGGAGGAGCTCTGCTGCATCACATCTTGCTCAGCCTCCTGACCTATTTCCAGAGTCAGCTCATCAGCGTGGATCTATCACTGCTGCCCTCACCCTGATGTTTTGATCTGCAGGGAAGAGAGATTTTGCTACAGGACTGGTCCAAAACCTTTTTATTTTTTTTCTCTCTTTTTTTTTTTTTTTTTTTTTTAATTTCTGTAGAAGATGGTGATCTGAGGAGGGGAATAAAAGACCTGCCGGTCAAGGGGAACCAGCCATGACAATGCCACATTGCCTATTTCTATTTTTGCGCAAGAGCCCTGTGCTGGAGGTTATGTTGTGCCCCCAGCTGAACCTGGAAACCAAAGTCCTGATGCAGTGAAAGGCTTGCCAAACCATGATCTGAACTGTACTTCTCCTGATGAGATTTCTCCAGGTCAGAGCCAAGGCTCATTGGCAGCGAAGAGAAAAGAAAATTTCACAGCTGCTGCCCACTGGGTCGACTCTCAGAGGAACTGAGGACTTTTGCCCACAGTGCTAAGTCTCCTGCACATTTCACAAGACTCTTTCTCCCTGAAATGCATATTTTGGAAGTTTCAGTGATGTATAACACAGCTTGCTGTGATCGGATTTTCTGGAAAGCAAAAATGAAAGGATTTCTATCAATTTGCATTCCATGATTTCTCACTCATCCTTCCCCAAACACATTCCATGTTGGAGAGAATGTTCTATTCTACAGTGTAATACCATGCAAGGACAGCAAAAACTCAAAAACAGGAGTAAAATATTATCCAGTGAGAGGGCAGCGTAACTAACTGCTGACACACATCAGGTTATCCAGCAGACCTCCCTTCTTCCACCTGGTGACCATACAGGAGTTGTTATGGTTCAGCAGCAGCCTGCACATGCCAAGTCGGTGAAATGGTTCTGTATTCAGTTCTCATACCAGAGAATTATGTCCCTGTGGGCACTCTTCAGCTGTGGGCATGGTATCCAGCACCTCAGTGACATATGGAAACAAGGACATGGTCCCTAGAGATGGGCAGCCTTGTAGCAGAGATGTGCTCAGGCTCACGAGAGACCTTGGGAACCTGCTGAGATGAGGGTGTTTAGTTTTGCTTTTCTAGGAGCTGCTCCCAGGTCAAATGAAGAAACTCATGGTGTTCCCACTGTGAAAGCATCACCATGTGTCCCACTTATCACATGTTCAGGGACTTTGATGGTGGGTGAGGACAGAGCCTTCTGCAAGTGCAGCCCATGCAAGGCTGCACACCAGCAAGCACAGACAAAGGTGTCATTAGAAGTGAAGGGAATCTCTGAGACATGAAACCTGTGTTATTTCTTTTGCTGTCACCCTCAGTTCACACAGAGATCTTCAAGTTTCTCTTCCAGCAAATCAGTTGTGAGCCATTCCTACCACCTTTTCATGCAGGGAACACAACATCCAAGGATTGATGTAGTTCACTGCTAATCCAGCCTGCAGCGAGACACCATGGTCCACGTCTGTACAAAGAAGCACACAAGTCTCTGAGTCCCAACCCCAGTGGTCTTCTCAAAGCACACCCTAGGACATGTGACACATGAAACATATGCTTAGAGCCTCTACCAGGATAGGACTCTGCTAGAAATAACTCAAAAGTCTTCCCTCTAGAAGCAATCTGTTTAAGAGCGATTTGTTCAAAACGGAGAAATTTTGAAATGGATTTGGAAAAAGAAGAGCATGGAAGATGCTGTTAGATGAAGACTGGACTGAAAATATAAAGCAATCTGCAAGAAATTAGGAAACCAAATGATAGAAAAGAGAGGTATAACTTAGTTTTGCAAAGCATGTGCTGGAAGAAATGCTCCATTTGCTTCACAGGAGGACTGTCTTCCCACTTCAGTAAGGGAAGTAACAGCAAGGTAACAGCACCCTACAGATACAGAGCAGAACAGAAGTGCATAAGGAGCCTGTAGGAGAGCAAATAATGTTAAGTAGCATCTCTTAAAGGAGACACAAAAGGAGGAGCATCCCTTTATCCTTCTCCTTCTGCAGGATGCTCTCAAGATGCTCTCAGGACATTCACCACCTCCATCCACCCTGCAAAGTGACAGAGCAGCCAGTCCTTTCATCTCTGCAACCACCTGCAGCCTCACCCAGCCAGACTGGTTGAGAAAATGTTCCTGCCTTACTGCATGTCCTAACACACTGCATTTTCCACTCTTCTTGCACTGTGTTATCAAAAATAACCCCTCTAATTTATTTCAGAAAATCCTTGACTGGGGA
>JAOWBP010002559.1:42883450-42899149 GCA_028571105.1 Tragopan temminckii | reverse complement strand
GAAGGAGAATCACCTTCCTCAGCCTGCCTGTCACGCTAGTAGTTTCACCACACAATACAAAAGCAGAGAAGGCAGGCAAGTTGTGGAACTTACACAGACAATGTAGACATCTGTTATGACCACAGGAACTGTAACTGATATTTCTTGAAGTTATTGTACACACGGATTCCGCTCTTGAAAACTGACAAGCAATCATCTATTTTATTTTGGACACTGATAGAGATATTTACCATTACATAACAGATGCCAGTAGCCTCCAGTGACCATACATACAGTGACAATAAATGAACTCTTGCATAGAAACTGAGTGTTTCAAACGCAGTCATAACACTCCCTGTAGACAATGTTAGAATGGTCTTGCTCTAACAGATATCTGTCTGAGAGTCCAAAAAGAGATAAGCAGAGTCTGCTGGTATCTAAGATAGTTCTAAGCCCTGGAAGTACAGACCCTGAAAACAGATGTGGAATAATGGACTTCTGAGGAGAGACTTCAAAATAGTATATTCATTTTTAACGTATGTTATTAACACTTGATCTGGAACTGGATAAAATGCAACTTCTGTATGTTCAAAACAATTTTGAAAAGCTGCAGAGAATATAAGTTAAAAGTTCTTCATTTCAACTATGTAACCATTTGTTTCTTTGAAGGTACACTCCAGGGCTGACACTGTCACGTTCCTTGAAGAAGCACTAAAATCTGCAGTTTCACTTGCCTCATTCATGCGGACGTACAAGAACAGAAGGCATCCTGAGGCTGAATTAAGACCTAACAAGTGAAAAATGTCGCTGAAAATTCTTGAAGACTAGATTCAGGAAAATCTCCTTAGAACTATCAACAGTCTCCTACGGTTCTGTGGGCAACCACTTGCCCCTCAGAAACAGAACCATAGAATGGCTTGGATTGAAAGAAACTCCAAGGATTATCAAGTTCCAATGCCCCTATCACGAGCAGGGACCCCCTCCAACAGTTCCACATCTTTCTTGTGTTGGGGGCCCCAGACCTGGACGCAGTACTCCAGCTGGGGCCTCAAGAGGGCAGAGTAGAGAAGGACAATCACCTCTCTGTTCCTGCTGGCCACCCCCTTCTGATGGAGCCCAGGATGCCCTTGGCCTTGCAAGCTGCAAGAGTACACTGTTGGCTCATGTTCAGTTTTTCATCCACCAGGACCTCTGCAGGGCTACTCTCAAGGAGTTCTTTTTGTTCTTCCAGTATACGTATCTGAGATTACTCTGATCCCAGTGCAAAATCTTGCGTTTTGCTATGTTGAACCTCATTAGGTCCAAACAGGCCCAACTTTAAGTATAATCCAACTCCTTCCCATGCTGCAGACATAGCACAGTTCAAGCAACCATTTACAGGTTAAAGCACTTAACAGTTAGTGATTTCTCTGACAAAGTACAAATAAATAAATAAATAAATAAATAATTTTAAAAACCCCACCACCCTAGGATTTAGTGGCTACCATTTATTTCTTTCTCTGAGAGAAGACACTCCTGCTGTCTCAGCATCTGCAGACTACACTGAATACGTACAGTGCTAACCAAAGAACGCTGTAGACTCCTGAAAGTGTTAAAAACATGTGACAAACACATGGGAACTGGGGATTCAACAACCCTCTAGAAAATGGGTGTGAGGTATTTGTACTGACAAGGTTTTTCTTGTGCCACTGCCAGCACCATCAATCTTGAATACAGCAAGTTATTTTTGTTCCTGCAGGCCATCCTCTTTATTATCTTAACCTTCCTGGTAACTTTTTTCTGAGATTACAGACTAGCGTAGATGATCTTATGATGATATTTAATTTATATGATCCAACTGACATACAGAACGGAGGTGCTGAGTTCAGTTTAATGTAAGTAAAGTTTTGAACACTTAAAATGCAAACATGTAACAATGGTAGAGGCACTGAGCCCAAAACCTACGGCCATGATATCATCAGAAACAGTAAAAACACTACTTTAATAGGCAATTCTTGCACTACTCATACTTGGTGTAAGATACTGCTGATCATCATTCCATGGAATCCATGTGGACAATAATCTAAAGAAGAACTGAAAGACATTTTCAAATGTCTTAGAAAAAAGCTTTTGGTCTTATTTTAAGCAAACTAACTTTCCGCAAAAGGAGACCATGTTAGAACCTGGGTTGTTGAACTTAATTACACCGCTGCAGGCAGCTCTTGCTGGTGGTTTGACATTTAGATCCCACCCAGTAGAGCTACTTATCTCTACCAACTCCATCCAAGTTTTCTTAGCCTGAAACATTAATCAAAAACAGAACACTGATACACACCACTATTTAAAACAACTGTAGACACACACATTAACACCTGAATGGAACTATCAAAACAGCTGCCTTTGCAGAAAGTTAATTTACATGGCCAGTCCAGAAGAATTCTCACTTCTGCTGCAAGTTTCTGTTGGCCATGCCTCGTAGTAACTTCTCCAGACTTCTTAAGAAAAATTGGAAGTGAACCTTTTGGATCACGGTTCTGGGACAGTGCAATTAAAAACTAAACCTCTTAAATTGTATTTAAAGCATTGTAACGGGCCAGGACAAAAGAAGGGAACAGGTTACAAAGGTAAGCAACCTTACAACTTCACAGAATGAGGTCCATGAAAGCACCCCCTTACCAATGCAGGAAACTGTGCGAAGTTGCAGGTATTAAACCACTCAACCCCTCAAAGTGAATAATGTTACTCTGTTGCTACAATAGATGTAACAGAATGTAACAGCTAACTTCTTCCTTTCACCCACCTAGAGAACCTGAAAAAACTGTCAATCTCCACAATCATGTTGAAGATGGATATAATTGTTACGAACTGCTGTGTCAAAGCACTAGTCAAAAACAACTAACAGCATAGAATTCCTGTTCCAGCACCTCCCTTTTATGTTTGTTAAACCTACTTTCTCACATTCTTTTTTCTTCTGTGCATAAACCTCAACAGCATTGCTCTCTCAGGCAACTTTTACTCTTCCTTGAGGTCTCTGACGACCAGCAGAAATAATTCACCTTTATAGATGACTGAGTCTCCATGAATAGAGAAAGAGGAAATTGTTCTCTACCAGTAGTGTCTCTGCCACTTATGTCTGCCCTCACTCTGTCACAGGCCTTGTATTGCCCAGCCGAGGCTGAAATAACACGAGTCCCTGCCTATTTGATAGTGCTGAAGGATTCCTGAAACTGGCCAGACTGGCTTTTGGATACATAGCCACAAGAGGAGTGGCACAAGGTGTCCTAGGAATTTATCTATAATCAAAGAGTCCACAGTTAGTGTTTTAGTATGCTTTGTCCACAAACAGGCAGAAAAACTGTTGTAAAATGAAACTGTTTTTGCTCACCCTAAGGTTCTGGCAGAAATAATTACTAGTTTTGACCTGCATAACTGGAACATGTGAGAAAGTGACCCTTGCAGTGTTGTACAGAGCAAAAGATTCTCCTCCCCTATAAAACAATGTGGGTAAAGTAATTGTCAGTTTACTGCCCTTTTAAGTTTCTCAGCAAGAACAAAACCAGTACAAAAGTGTATACTTTAAAAAGAGGCCTAAGTCATATAAATCTAGGTGGCCAGAATGCTTTGCCACTCTTAAGAAGGGTGTCTGATTTCAAACTCTAAGGCAGCTTCCTCTCCTTTGTTTTCTATCCATTTTGGAAAGTGATCTGAAAAAGAAAAGGCAGTTCTTATAATGGCTCTCTTTCAGAAAAGGTACTTAGAAGAGCAGAAGGTAAAGCCACGGAAAGGCTGGATTTTAGCACCAAGTCCCCTTACTGTGCCACTTCCCCAGCTACACCATCCTCCCCTTTTATTTCTTTGCATTTTATTTGTGTTTGTTCTCTGCTGCCTTTAGCCAGTTCAGCCACATATCCGCCAAGGAGGAAAATGAGAGGGAAAAAAATTAAATTAAAATCAGGGATGTTGGTTTTAAGTGGCTTTGGGGGAATTTCAAGACATCTTCCACATTCAGCAACTGAAAATACGGTTGCTGCTTCTCCAAGCTTTTATGACTTCTTCACACAAAAATTACTTGTAATCTATTCAGACTTGGATGAAACATTTTATTTCACCTTAAGGGAATTTCAGCATCCCAGACAAAACATATCAAAAAAGAGAACAGTAATTACTAGGTTTCATCTCTTTCTTAGCAGAACATTCACAACTAATATTACACGTTGTGATCTGACTGTCAAAGGGAAATGCACAAATTCTTTTTCACTTTCTTTTTTATTGCTCTTTTGAAGTGTACATGAGACACATAATAGAAATGTTATTTGTAAAAGTCCTTAAGTTGTCCAACCAGATAAAATGTATAGATCTTCTAAGAATAATTGAACACATCTCAGCGTTCTGACACGGCTTGTTTATTTGCAGCATCTTCAACAGTTTCAGAATGTATAAAAACCCTTCCAGGAAGTAGCAGTTCCAGTTATAAGGCCCAGATTCCTGCTACACAACTCAATGACAAATGCATCAAGAAAAAAAGAAAAAAAAAAGGAAAATAAAACAGAGCTCAGCTGCTGAAATGCTTGCTCTGCTATGCCACCTAGCCGCTGTGCAGCAGCGGTGCCTCTTCCATGTGCTCAGTTACTGCAGTTTGGCATTCATTTATTTATTTATAAAAAGGCTGCAGTGCTGCAGAAGATTCCAAGAATCCAAACGTCCACCCACACTTCATTCCTCGCTAAGGACTCAGAAGTCCAGACCCCTGCCTGAAATCTGTTCATCCTACAATTAAACTCTAACACAGCCACAGTTTTGAATTAGGAGGCTGCAAAGCAAGCCTTTAACCTGTCCAAGCTTTGCTTATTCAAAGTTAACCTCAGACATTTGTTCACATAAATTTAACTTAATCAAAAATAAGCTGCATGGTTATACAGTGAATCGAGCCTCATTTTTAGAATCTTATTTCTACAAATGCACTATTTTTCCAAAAATCTTTAAGAAAATCCATCCTAAAGTAACTTACTTTTGATTATACAAAATTACGTTAGTATTAAATTCTCCTAGCCAGTTTATGCTTCTTCATACGTAGACTATATACAGATTTTTTTTCTTTGAATCACTGAACTTAAATTTAATTCAATACTTTCAGCAGAGCACATGAAACCTTCGGAGTCTTGAATTCATGCACTGCCCAAAGTTCTCACAATTCATCAAAAAATTTCACAATTCTGTATTTTCAAGAAGTCTTTCAAGCAATGCTTGAAACTTTCAAAGAACTTTACATTAAATAAGCAAATCTTTTTAGGAGTAAAAATACACTATACTCCTAGTACCTCCAAAGTCAATTCTCATACAAGTACTAAGCTTTTTCCTCCACTTTTGCCATGCAAGAAGGTTTCTAGTGATAGCTGTATGTGATAATTACTAGTAGAAAAATGATTTGCAGATATTAGAGCTTGAATACATGCTTTTTGCTAAATATGCTTCGTTCCCTGTGAAAGGATCAACACCATAACAGTGTTCTAATACACCCATATCGTCCGTCTCAGCTATACACAATCATTTCAGTTCTAATGTACAACAGTTTCCTTTTTCATGTTTTTTTCTTAAGGCAAGAGTAAGAAGTTGATGCTGTTTGTCAGAAGTTGATTCTGTAAGAGTAAGTCATTGATTCTGACCAAGAAGTCAAAGGTTTTCCAAAAATATTGCATGCCTGAGGTTTTTACACAACTAGAATGAAGCTCATCAGTAATTTGTACAGTTTTTGAGCAACTTGGGGATACTGTCGAAGGTAATGTGTTCCCAATGCCAACGTGTATTTGCCCTACGACTAAAGCGGATCAAATTTCATCTCCTATACAAAGATATATTAGCAGAAAAAGTATGAGACCGTACACATAAAACTCAATTTTTCCACTATCTGCTGTAAAGTCTAGCTCTAGAATTCCCTACAACATTCCACCAAGAAAAAGAGGGAATTTTACATTTACTGCCAGATGCCAGAAAAAGAATTCAAACCTAAAAATGCAGTACTTTTTACAACACTAAGAAGCATTCAGAAATATCTGACAGAAGCAATCTTGTCATCTCAAGACTTGGAAACCACATCAAATATTCAAACCAATCTGGAGAGTAACGCTGGGTATCTGCATGGAGACACTATGACACGTTTGCTAAACTTCGTAACAGAAGACAGCTGTATGTAAGTACCTCAGTGCTTAGCAGAACCAAAGGTTTCAGAACATTCTGACATACCTGAGAGCATCATTCCATGCACATGATTAGCAGAAATGTGTATGTTTAGAATTAGAATACTACATATGCTCAGACTAGCACTTAAATGTTTGCTTTCACAGAAAATTATATTCACCCTCTCTGCAAGTCTCAGAGGAAAATGCATTCATTCTGAGCATGATCAGCAAACCAAGTAACAACAGCAACAATAGGTGGAATCACCCACCATTTCAGATAAAATCTCTTTTTCAGTTCTTAATGACTTTTTTTTTTAAACGTAGCTTTCTCCAGAAGTAATGCCTCCTATTTATTTCCATGGGAACTACAACAGGTACAAAAAGCACAAGAACACAACTTGATCGAGCAAATTTTCTGCTAGGAAACACTATTTCTCAGCACAGTTACTAGCATTAGCTGTGCATTTTTGCCAGCCACGAACAATAGCCTGCTTGCTGTACTTGTAAAAATCTGCACCAATGGAGGTGACACACTGATGCTGTTGTCACTGCTGAAATGCACCACCCACTGCCTCAGTGTGCTCACACCCACTGTTTGGTCTCCATAAAGATTCAGTGAGTGTTGATGAATGTCAGTGGGAGCCATTTTTTCCCACATGGAGAAATTCAATGACAAACATTTGCTTCATACACATTTCCATATCAGGTGCCATTTTGTCAGGCTATTGCAAAGAAATACAGTGTAATGGAATACTGGTGGTAAAGTTTTACTTCTACTGCCATACCACCACCATCTGACTCTGGCATTGTGAGCCAACGTAACAAAATAGGAGGCATTACTTTTGGAGCAGATCTTGTGATACACATTTTCAGATCAAATAGTTCTGCAGTGTTTGCCCCCTGCTTCTTTCTAGGAGCTTTCAATATTCACAGTTCAATGGCTTAATGACACCAACTGAGGGAAGTGCCTATGCCAGAGGTCTTCCAGTGCATACACAGTGAAAACCAAGAGAAGGATTTTGTAAAAAGCAGCAAGATCAAACCAGGGAAGAACAGCAGACAAACCCTGTTGAGCATCAAGATCCAACTAAGCAAGCTGCTCAATCAAAAAGTTGTGTCAATAGCCCTTGTAACCTAGCAAATAACTGAAAAACTCAGTGGCATTTCAAAAAAGAACCACATTTTTTCATGTGCCAGCTGACTTAGGAAGCAGGAGCAACAAAATCTGACCATCCACCTGCCTAAAGTGATAAGGCTTTGCAACAGAGCTCTGCAGAACATCCAGCTAATAACAAAATGAAAATAAGCATAGTTTCATTCTTTTAACATTGGAAAAAAATGATCACAGCAGCTACAGGAAGTGAGCTGCCAAGCTTAAATTTTCAGAGACAAAGCATTAACGTCGTGCATGCACTGCACAAAGCAGTAAGCCTTTGGTAATTACAAGCATATGCACACAAAGAAGGCACCCTAATGTTGCAACAGGACTTTTCCCCAGTGACCTCACGATTGCCCTCTGGTGGCCACAGGCTGCCCAAGCACTCCGAACCACACTAAGAGCAGCTGCTGAAGAGCCACAAGAGCTCGGTCAGTGCTCCGTGCTATAACACTACTTCGGTGGCTTCACGAAATCTATTGGAAAATAAGTTATCTAGTAACTCAGGTCAATGGATTACACACGTAAAAGTGAAAATTCTGTTTCACCAGAGGAAAATCCAAGCAGTACAGTTAACAACTGCAAAACTGCAAGAATCAGTGGCACTTGAAAGCACAAGACACATCATTCCACTACAAAACTATATCTAAAACACAGCTTAAAGAGGGAGAAGCAAGTGAAAAAGAACAGTAAGTGGTTTTACAAACTAAATATTTTAGCCTAGCTTTCTTATTCTGAATAATCCAAATGCTGCATCACATTTAATTTGGTCCTTTGTCACCAAAGAAGCTAAGACTACTCACACAAAAGATGAATTGTCATATCAAAGATGCAGTCTATCAAGGTATTTTGGCCTTTCTTGACCTAGTGAGAACTAAAAACCAGAAATCATCTGATGAATGTAGAACCCACTTATTTTAATACGTCATTCACTGCCCTATTCTGAATACAGTTCCCTGGTTTAGATGATGATTACACAGAATAAGTCATATTAAATTTATCATTTGTATTGCCTAACAGATTCTTGATTAAGCCACTGGAAAGAAAACAATTTTAGTTTGAAAATCCTTCTTCCTACTTACCTAGCAAATTCAGCCAGCTGCTTGGGGTCCGAGAGGTCAATGCCAGGTATTCCACCAGGAGGAAGCTTCTTTCCTGTCATGTACTCTGAGTAATCTGGAGGAGAATTCTCTCCAATGATCTGCTCTTCCACCACTGTTTCATGGTCAATATCTTTTTTATCATCTGAAACATACACACAAAATACTGAACTCAATACATACTGAAGATGAATACAGCATACTAACTATTAGGCTACATCTCAGTACAAACTCAAAATTGCTGCACACCTATAAGAACACAGTGCTCCCACGGATTGCTACACTAGCTGTAAAAAAAAAAAAAAAAAAAAAAAAGATATCCATACACTTAACAATACAAAGAACACAGTGGGTGGGAATAACAGCATAAGTTGCCTATCTACTTAAACACAGGCAAGTAGAATCACCCAACAAGTATGTAGGCTGCATTTTAAAGATAACACACTTTTCCTGAAACAATGTATAAATATTTAAATTGCCTTAAATTCAAAATTAAGCTCCACAATGCTCACTTTAGATCTCAAAAGCAGCCAGCAAACAAATAAACCTAGCGGAGGAATGGCAAATACTTGCCTATTCATCTTTAGCTTCAGGGACCCCTGCCCCTCAACTGAAGTGTCATGGAGGGACAAGAAAATTTAACTACTAACAGGCTTCACTCCCTGCCCATAAAACTGTAGCTCTTCAACACTTGCAGAGAGGCCTGAAAGAAGCAAAAAGCTCAACAGTGTGACTCTCTCCCCAGGGGGCTTCCTCCTTCAGCGGCAAAGACAGCCTAAGCCCTTTCCCCCTCTAATGTGTCAACAGCAGATAGGGATCATCCAGACCTTTGATCTGCAAGTCAGTTAGAGACGGCTATTTAGTCTGCTCTAGAGCTCCTCCACTGGATTTCTGCTTAAGGACCACAAGGAAATTAGGTTGAAGACCTGCTGTTACTGTCAACCTGCATTCAGAATGCAGAATGCGTCAACACAGTTTTCTCTCTGCTTTTTTTAAACACAGAAACCAGAAAGATGCACAGAAGACTGTGAATGGAAACATCCACATATCTCCTCCTTGCCAAGCTCACGCCAGCAGGGCAGAAGACACAGCATCAATTCCATTTTCCACTCTCACCTGAGACCAAAATGCACTGATGGCAATAGATGTATATATACCTGTATCTACTCAGTTATGCCTTGAACTTGTCACTGCATTACTTCTCCTACTCTGTATACGGGATGATTCTGCAAACCACTTTATGCACAGTTTATGTATTTCTTGCAAAGGTAAATTATTTGTAAAAATAACAAACTGTGACTTTACAGAAACACAAGGCAGTAGGACAGAAACACGATTTCTCCAATCTAAAAAAAAAAAAAAAAAAAGATAGGAAAACATAGAACAAATCAGGCAAAGTAGTTTTTCGCGTTTCTTTCTTTTTTTTTTTTTTTGACACAAATACAGGAAATAACATTATTCATTGCTCAGTAACTTAAGTGAGGAAAGAGGGGAGAAGTCATAAGCAAATAAAAGAAATATACTACGGAGAAATTTTTATTCAATTTGTAATGGCTGCTTTAATCTTTGCCACTGAGCTATTTCTAGAAATGTTACTGCTAGTTTGGAGTTTAATCTGATCTACCAGATCAAATAGCAGTTCATGTATATGTTCCATAGTGAAACAGGGAAATTGACTTCAACATGGCGAAGACAGGAGTGAAGAAAATATCCACAGGATTAAAAATAAATTGATAATTGGGACATTTTCCTTCAATTTAATCTAGCTTTCTGTTCACCATATTACCTTTCAGTCTTCATCAGTGCTTTAAAGAAAATAACTGAATCCACCTCAAGCAAGTATTACAGGCTAAATTTTACAGCTGCAGGAGTTACAAATTCAACAATAAACCTCTAATTCAGCAACCGTTTGTTCTTCTGAACCGTCAGAAGGCTGAGAACAGATACTTAGTAATGCCTACACACACATAAAGGCAGTACCAAGTTCAGAAGAGAACAGTTATTGGAAACCTAATTGCAAAGCCTTCTCCACACTTCTCCATCACGCGAGAATGTGATCAGCTGCCTTCACATCGGCCATTTCAACAGCTACCCAGAACTTCCAGTTTGACTGTTTGATGACATCTGTAACAGAAACAAGTTTTCATTTCCTGCCTCAGATCGGATGCATGAGTCAACTGGGAAATTTATAGACATTCCTTAAGATCTTCTGTCTTTTCCTTGCGTAAAGGCCCTCAACGCACCTCTGCTTTCTTGTTATTCTGGGGGCCAAACTGAAAGCCAGCCGCCAATACCTTCCCTTCCAAAAGCCCACCAACAGAAAGCAATTCCACAGCAATCCTTCTAAATGGGCTGTTGAAGTAAAACATAAAAAACTATGAAAACGTTACCTCAGATGAAAATAAGCAGAAGTATTACTTTATAGGTTCTTGACAGTTACATGAAAGAAAAAAAAACACTCAAGTTTTCTTACACCAAAAAAATGCTCTACAGCACCTACTGCTCTACCTGCAGTTTTAAAAACTAAATGAACCAAAAAAGAAGACAAAAACAACAACACAAAACAGTTCCCTTGAAGCACAGGCTAATGACCTTCAAGACAGACCTAATCCATACCACAGGTCAACTAAGTTATTAAAAGTAGCAGCTAACCCGAGTACTCTTAAGCATTCAGATCATCCTAGTTGCTGACCATCCTGTGAAGGTCCTCGATACTACCAACTCATTGGAAATAAAGAAATCCAGAAGTGCTGGAAGAAGTTTGGAAAGCCTTTACCATCGTCCTCTACACAAAAATTTATCACAGGTTTAATTGTAATACACTATCAACCTTCACTAAGCAGCTCAAAGTTTGGAGGCTAAAGTCCAAGCAAACTTTCACTCAGGCTGACAAGTTAACCAATATTCTTATTGCAAACAGGACGTGTTGACTGCTCAACATTTTCTGCCTTCGATCAAGCCCCAGTGACAACTATGTCTAAGTGACTTCTCCCCTTTATCTCTTACAAAGCATAAAAAAAAAACCATACAGCATACAAAGCAAAATCTCCAATTCTAGTTACACCTCTGGAGAAGTGAAGCACAAATAATGCATAGCAACTTCAGAGACCTATGTATAAATGATAGAAGAGTTATTTAGTTCAGGCTTCAAGGAGAGACAAAATTCTCTGTGATAAAACATAATGAGCTTCTTATATGAAGAAATTTCTTACTGAAGGCAGAAAGTTATTCAATGGTTCCTTTAAAATATTAAGATGATGAAAAAAACGTACATCCTTCTAGTACCAGTCTGCCCTAACAGCTTTACCAGTAAACTACAAAGGGTAAATATACACAGGTCACTCTGAAAGTAATGCTTTCTATTTATTTCCATAGAAATTACAATAGCTACAAATACAACAAAAACACTGGTAGAGCAAATTCTCTGCTATAAAACACTGTACTTCAATGTAGTCACCACCATTAGCTATGCATTTTTGCCTGCAATGAACAAGAGCAACATTCATAAAAATCCACACTAGCAGAGGTGATCCACTGTTTCACAGCTGTTATGACTGTGTCATTGCTAGGAAAATGTTGCCCGCACGTCCAACTTTCACTATGCTTACATTCACTGATTGATCTCCATAAGCATTCAACAACTGTCAATGAACGTCAGTGGGTGCCGTTATTTCTGCACGGAGGAATTCAGTGACATACTTTTGCTTCATACGCACTTCCATGTCAGACACCATTCTGTCAGACTGCCCCTCTGCTGCCATCCGTCACGCAGCAACAACATGTAAAGGGATGTCGGTGGGAAGGTTCAACCTCTACTGCTGCACCACCATCACCTCCTCTGGCATCATGGACCAACATAATAACATAGGAGGCATTATTTTTGGAGCAGCCCCCATACTAAAAGACAGCTGCTTAGATGATTATTTGTATCACTCCTGTAATCTGAAGTTAAATTAAAATCCTTTTGTTTTTTAAGATATTAACATATTTCTTTGGTTGGTTGGTTTAGTATTGCTGTTCTTTACTGTGGTTTTTTTTTTTTGTTTGTTTTGTTTTTTTTAAAGTGGTCCCCAAGAACCTTCCAGAAACCCAACACGACCTCCCTGAGCTTCAAAAATGGATCAACTGCATGGGCTTTTGGGAAGATGACAAATCATTTTTAAACCATACACATAGGCATCTTAGATTCCCCCACCTAGAAACTGGTTACTGCAGTGGTTTAACATTGGACTATGCTGAGGGAGCTTGTGCTACTTCAGCCCTAAGCCTGCAGGCTATCTATGCTAACAATAACAGTGTAAGCCAACACAACCTATTTCAGATTGAAAAGCTTGACAGAATCCATCTTCATTTAGGAAGCTGATGTTGTTACACTAGCATATTTCTCCCTCAAATCAAGCTCCAGTTGTTTGAAATTCCAGCACTTGGTGAAGCCAGAACATCAGTACCACCCTCCCAAGTGCTCACATCTCAGAATCAGTCTTGTAAATGCAATCTCACAAAGCAATTGCAAATGATCTTCCCCTTCTCCTGTTACTATCGTGTACCCAAAACCCAGAGACAGTCACTAAACAGGAAGATTGAAGTTGAACATGACAAAGGCACAAATACATTCCATTTCACAAGTGGTTAAGATATCCACTGATAAAAGTAATCACAGGTCACAAGTTTGACATTACCATAGATACTAAGGTGGTAAGAGAAGCTAGGGTTAAGTCTAAACCGTTGCCAACAACAGTACAGCAATTATGAAGTGACCACATTAACAATAGAAGGATTGAGCAGTTCACTCTAGTCACATTGCTGTGTTTCTACATATTTCAAAAAGTATTACCAGGAGTGCTATACTCACTTATGGACAATGATCTACCCTTGGCTAAAACTGGCACAATCCCTGCATAGGCTAAGAGAGTAGCACCAAAAAACAGTAAGTAATTAAGCCACACAGTCTTCCCATATGGCAGTGAGCAAAGTGCCCTTGTTCCCAATACAAACATCCAGGACCAGCAATATAGGACTCATTGTGTCATAGTGATTCACAGTCTTGCTTACTGTTCATCTTTTGATAATTTTTTTTGTTAAATATTTCAACTAGTCAACTAACTGAGGGTACAAGTCTTTGATTATGTCAAAACAGAGGTAAAGCAGCCAGCTTGCTCAAAACAAAGCATGCTGGATTCTGCAGGGAAACTTCAGTAAAACCACTCTTTGGCAGGTAGGTAGTTGGTTTCAGGGATTTATTTTCCTTCCAGCTTTTCCTCTTTTGGAGTTTTTCTGGAATTCATTCCCCCTCAGAAAACACACTGAAGCAACAGAATTTCAGTATTTAACTGTGAGCAACTCCAGATCACTTTTATGCCATTCAGCAAGCTGTGTTAAAGGTATAAAAGTCTACCAAACAGGCTCAATAAGCTCCACACTGAGCATGTTATTATCAAAGACTGTTTGAAACTCAGGGCAGAAGGGTGTAGGGTGGGCATGCATGGAGGGAAAGCCAAGCTTTTTCTTCACATATGAAATCTGTGATATTGCTTTTGGAGAGTTTTTTTTCCCCATTTGAAATCAAGTCATAATAGCTATTCTGCACCACAGATATAACTGGGCCAAACATACCAATGCAATTCAATCTCCACTACATTACAAATGGATATCATTCTGGCTGGGCTTGCATGGTCATGAGCACAAAGAACAAAACCACTGAAATCGATATAGCTATCCTGATGTAAAAGTTGTGTAAGGAGGAACAGAGTCAAGCGCATTGATTATGCACATTATTCATTTCAGTCAAGTAATAAATCAGCACACAGAAGCTCTAAGGAAGCATCCTATCAGGCACTCTGAATTTCAGAGCACAAATGCATGCTGGAAGCTGTCAATTGATCCCAGTGAAGTCCTGCATCCTGCCAGCTCATGAGTCATACAGCCGCTTACATTCAGCTATTTAGATGGCTAAAACCAGACTGCATGTTTTTATTTTCTTTTGTCTTTCTTGCATGGTCAATTCTACAACGGACAGCAAGTGAATTTCATTCAGATTACACTGATACACAAAAGCATATAGAAAACTCTGTTCCACTGAACTTTATTCAAGAAAAGTCTTTACTGAATGTTTTCTGTTCTTCAAAATGCAGGTAACTTTTATTGGGCTTACCAGGCTGTCAACTTAGTATATCTCAGAAGGACAATACACTGTCAAATTTTCTAGTATGTACTCATTTATATATGTATGTATTTATTTAACAACAACAAAAGAAATCAGAATCACCATTCTTCAGCATCTTCTCAGATAAGAGAATTAGGTCATTCAATATACTTTTCTTTCAGTGCCTCACTTACTAATAAAACGACTGGTCACCCACAAACATTGCAGTCAGTGAGCATAGTAGACACCAGAAGTTTAAGCAGCATCCAGTACTCTGCTGGACTCTCTGAATATTAAAAAGGGCAGAAAAATTATGATATGCAGAAGAGGTGACTGTCCCATTATTCAAGGACCACACACCCACTGAAGCGTTACAGGAAGTGATGCTATTTGGCTGCTTTTTTTTCCACCCTCAAATAACGTTAGCACAGAACTTTCCCTATAATTCTTAGTTTTTTGTTGTTGTTGTTTTTTGTAAAAACAAAACAGAAAGCATTAATGTAGCACAAGTAAAATTTCTACTGACAAAAACAAGAACAAAAAAAATTCCCCCCTATGTATCTTAAAGGAAGGGTCAGGAAACTGAGGCAAACGGAATCAATGGGAAGGGCTGGCGCATGTCAGGTCCATCCCCAGCCCTGCAGATACCAGGCATGTCCACAAGATTTTCTTGCCTTTGAGAGACACTCCCACAAAAAGCAACTCGGAAACCTCCACTCTCCCTGTGCACGGATCCCTCGTGCCTATTAAAAAGCCCATGTGAATCGTTAGATCCAAGCAAGGAAAAGCCGAGCGGTGTCCGAGTGTCAGCCTGAACCCGCTCCCAGCTCCGCCAGCACAGCGCGGCCGCCACCGGGTCAGCCCCGGTCCTGCCGAGGGGACTCCCCAGCCACCGGTGAACCCCGGGCTCCACCTCGAGGGCGCGAGCGGCCCCAGCCAGGCGCTGCCCTCCCGGCGGCACCCCGGGATCGGGCGGAAAAGCCCCGTCCCCGCCCAGCCCTGCCCTCGCCGCTGCCCGGCTCGGAGCTCCCGCGGCCCCCGGGCGCGCTCCCGAACGGTATTTCAGAGGGACGGCCGCCCCGGGGCGAGGCGAGGCGGCAGCGGGCGGCGCTGGGCGGGCGCTTCTCCCCCGCCCCCCTCGCCTAACGGTCACGGGCCGCAGCACAC
>JAOWBP010002559.1:42824358-42841730 GCA_028571105.1 Tragopan temminckii | reverse complement strand
GGTGGCGGAGGTGGGGGGCCCCCGGATGAAGCAGGGATCACTGAAGCACCGCTGGGATGGCCGGGTGGGAGAGCTGGGCCTGAAAGGCAGAGAAGATGAATTATACACCAAGAACCATCTTCTCCAGCTCGTACACCACGCCACATTTCCTGTTCCAGGGCTGCAGCCTGATAGCATGAGTAACCAATGCAAGGGAGTGTCACACACAGGCAGAAGAGTGGGAAACAGTGGACGTATCAATGGTCCCGACTGGGGAAGCATCAATGGTTAACTGGTATGATTGTGTTCTCTTGCAAGACCCTGTCTCTAATAACAAACTTTCCTCCTCTCAGCAAGTACTTTATTCTACGCTGAAATCAAAGCATGGACAACGCTCCCTAAGCGGCACCTTTCATCCGCTTCTCTTACAGCCTTCTACATGTGGATTACAAACTGCATCAGGCAGCAACACAGACTTCTACTGACACCAGCCTTCCAGCAGAAGCATGGGCTACAGACGCATGCCCCCTTCTGTTTTATGGCACATGTGTGTTTCGTTGTACAGTGTCAGCCAACAAAATGCAGAATAACAGTGGGGAGTCCAGCCACGCCATGCTGCAGTTCAGTAAAGCCCTCGCTGGCTGCAGGGGCTGACCAAGGTGATTAATTCCAGCGCAGTGCTTTGCTTGTAACGGGTCCACCGAATGTGTACGCTATCAGGAGGTCACTTCCCTACATCAGGCTCCCAGAAGAGGCTGATCTTGATATATAATCACAGGTTCAGTTGTTCAGTAAGTGTTACTTTGAAAGGCAGGAGGATTTTAACTGAGGAATGTTTAAAAATTAACATTAGCAGTCTGGTTTTCTTCTTATCTAGGGTTTTTTATAGCACTGCCTTATTTCTGTGGTTAGTTCTGTATTATTTCACACTCCCAATTTCATTCTTGAAATGAACCATAGCTGCTATTAGAAATGCATTAAACATTTCAAGCCCTCTTTGGTTCACAAACATAATAGTAATTCATCGTGGGTACAGTTAATTGTAATTGCAAAACGACACCCACCTAATTAGAGGCTAGCCTGAGGCAAAAACTGAACTGAGTCAAAATAATGGACTGATGTAAGTTTAAAATAACTTTATTGAACTAAGTGGATTTCAAGGACTTATATGAGCTGATGGACTGAGCCTCCAGTGGCTGGATTAATATTTTTAGCAGAAAGTGGATGGAAACATCTCAGTTTTCTGTCTTTTCTAGACATATTATTTAAGCATTATATGTGGTTATTGACAGGAATGGATCCAAGACACAAAAATTGAGATCTGAATTGCAAATAGGCATTACGTGTAGCTGCTCTAACTCAGCAGGCTTCAGACAAACACTAGGAACTGAGACCATATGCAAAGTGCAGACCCAAGCTCTTGATTTCCCTGCATTGAAAAAGGTTTGCCCTCAACTATTAACGCAGCTCACAGTGGGAAGACAGTTTCTAGAAGTAAAGGAATTACATAAGTGCAGAAGATTCTGCATAGCTCTAACAAAATCTGTGTTGTATTTTTGCTGGTAACAGAAATACCACTCGAGTAAAATAATAAAAATCACATCCTCTCTGATTACCACACAGACAAAAGTCTACTGCAGACCCGGTCTCTGGCTTACAAGAGCCCATCCGCTAGGTCTGGACCAGCTGAACACAGGCTTTGTATGAAGGTCACTGCCAAATGCAATTGGGCTCTGCCAAACGATACAAATCTCCTCCTGGGCTAATACTCTAAGAGCATGCGTTGTAACAACTCAGCTATAGGGCCCTTGCATTGTAATTCCTGTTTTTGTCCCACTTCTAGCATGGGTGGCAGGTCCTCAGCAGTCCTGAGTGCTTTTCCACCTTGGTTTCAGATGTCACACACAGCAGCAGTATTACCAGGTCTCAGGTCTTTCTCTAGCAGTCATGGGCAGTGTGAATGCAGCTTTTTATACAGCTCAAAGCTACAGCTTTTTACAGGTCACAACTTGTTCAAAATCAGTACTTACGCAAGTGGGAAATGGATGATGAAGTCATGTAAGGAAGGGTCCTCCTGGGCATAGTCACCTCAGGCCCAGCAGCGTAAGGGGGAGGCAATGGAAGACAGTGTGACATGGGCTGACAGCAGTGCTGTGGGGAACGATGGGGCGGAGAGGACAGGGAGGGGGCTTGGCCCCAGGAGCCAGGAGGGCTGGCAATCGCAGGCAGCTGGGAGGCAGGTGCAGCCCCTAGGCGCAGCAAGAAGGCCCCCACCACGCTTCTTCTTCGGCTCCTAGAGGAGCCCACAGATTCAGGATGGCCATTCAAGGGCATGTTGGGCAAGGTTTCTTGCCCTGCTCTGTCTGTGGGTCCCCTGACGCTGTTGCACGGGGCAGCAATCACAGGCAAGAGCGTGGGATCGCACGGCTGCAGGCCATCAGCCCTCTGCCCCAGGGATGCGTTTGTGATGGGGGCTGCCGAAGGCTGAGAACCACAGAGAGAGGAGCGCCTGAGGGGCTGGCAAGAAGCAAACAGAAAGTGGGAAGAAGGATGAGAAGGTGGTGGGGATAGCGAGGCCCGCCTGATCCGTGGTAGGACAGTCGTGCTGGCTGGGCAGGATGGAGGAGAGGAACCTAGGGTTGTTAGCAGCTCAGAGGCTGAGTGTCTGTGCAGGAGCTGCAAGGGCTCTCTGTCCCTCCACAGGCATTGCAGAAAAGATTTACCAGGGAGCTCAGGGGCGGCCAGTGGGGCAGGGAGGGCACTAGCATGGGGTGGTGGCAGAGGGGCAGCACCAGAGGCAGGTGAAGGAGGCTGGTGCTGGGAGGGGGGAGAGCACATGTTTATCTGCGAAGAGGAAACTAAAAGAACAGGGAAGACAAATGAAAAAAGAAAAAGATGGGTATGCAGTGAGGAAGGAAACCAACGCAAAGCAACGTAGTGAAAAAGGGACCACAGAATAAATGCAAACAGAAGCTCAAACAAAGCCAAGAGGAGATGGTGCAGGCACCTGCCAAGGGGCTTCCAGCCCTCAGTAGAACTGGGACTGTTTGAAAAAATAGTCCACGGTTTGGAATGAGCCTTGTGTTCCAATGCCAGCGAGCCCACAGGAACTTGTTGTGGTTGCAAGCATCGATCTCACACCACAGGAGCAGCAAGGGACATTTTGAACACAGTAGTTGCTGCTCTGCAGCTAGGAGGAGACGGCCAGAACTCCCCATGGGCCATATCCCACTCCCTGCAGGTGCCCAGGTGGGATTTGTGGCTGTGTTCCTTGATGCAGAAGAGCACACGGTAACCTCCGCCCAGACACAGCCCAGAAACTTCTTACACTAGCTAAGGCATGTGTGTATCTGTCTACCTTTAGGGTAGTTTCAGGTAAAAAACAACTGAAAATTTACCAGATTAACTGGTGCCTCCGAAAGAAAAGACTATGCAAGACCATCTTGGCTTGTTTGCTGTCAGCCTTCACAGAGGCCAAGTCATACTCTATAAACTATTCCTGTCACCTCTTCACTCAGCTTTGTGCAACTTAATATGTTACAGAAGATTTTCATAAGCTCATTAAATATATATGTATTTTCCATTAAGCACACAGAAGACTCCTCACTTCATCACTACAAAATCCCCACAGATGATACTCCAGGGCTCTCATTTCCTCTGTGCTGTATCTGACTGCGCCACAAAGTGATGGGGCAACCCAGAACTGGCAGTGCCACCCCTTTCTGTTGATGTCCTCTGGAAATGAGGCATCACTGCTATGTGACCATGTAGCCTTGGCAAGCCCAAAATCCCCCTCTGCTTACCAGCTTTGACAGGCCCCACACTTGTCTAACTCTACATGCATGCCTCATTGCTGCAAATGCTTTAAAATCAAATGATCGCCATAACCCTCATTCCAGCATGGGCACAGGATGCACAGAGAGATTGTTGAGTCTCCCTCTTTGGAGATGTTCCAAAGCCACCTGGACGTGGCCCTGGGCACTCTGCTCTGGGTGTCACTGCTGGAGCAGGGATTGGAGCAGAAGGACCCAGACGTGCTTTCCTACTTCTACCATTCTGCGATTTTGTAATTTTTAATAGTTTATAGAGTATTACGAAACCATGTAAAACCCGACTACAACTAGAGGACAAAAGCAGGGAGACCATAACTGCTTTGTTTGCAGGTATTTTATACATACCTGTGGTAGAAGTTCTTCTTTCCAGAGATTCTTGGCGCTGTTGCTGCTGCTCCATCACTTGTCTGAAATAGCAATGAAAAAACCTCCAGTCATTATATATTCTTTATAACTTTTCTTAAGAGCTTTATTCACTGTGAGGTCCTCAAGATGTATGTATTGGGTAGTGTGAGCCAGTCCTCACAAATGCTGTTCCAGCGAACAGACGTGGTTTTGGTTTCACTTGCCCTGACCACAGTGGTGCCAGGTGCTGGGGATGTGCAGTCAGGACAGGGCCTGGCACCTGCAGGACACCACAGATGCTTGGGCAAGGGGCTGTCTGATCCGTGTCAGGCAACTTCACAATGGATTCCGCAGGAGACATGGTCAGGAGGTGGGTTCTACAGGTCCAGGAGAGCACAGTGGCCATGCATGTCCTCAACTCAAAGCATGTCAGCATCCCTGGGGAAGAGCAAGGGGGCATCTCTCATGGGATGACACACTCTTGAGACTTTCACAGATCAGAAACCCAAAGGATTTGAAGTTAGAATGAAAATATATTACATTTGTGCTGTGTTTAGCTGCTGACTGTACAAAGCCTAGTGTGCTCTGCTGCAGGGCCATCCCTTGCTGGCACCAGCTTTGCAGGTGAGCAGAACCACCCTGCTGTGACACACGTCCGTGCCAGGAGTACGTGGAGCTCCACGCATGCTCGGCACAGAATGACATCACTGCTTTGGTTGTTTTGCATCCTCAGGAGCTGCTAGCTCCCAGGCTGTCCAAGCAGGTACACGCAGTGAGAAGCCTTTTCACAGCCAGAGACGTGCAGTTGCCAGATGCATCAGCAGAGGGCTTCTCTCACACGTTGCAATACTGCAGAAAATTGCCAATGCTGCCCCTGTGACAGGCCCTTCCTGCCATTCCGTGGTTAAAAAGATTGATAGTTCAAACAGCCAAGTGTTTTTTAACATGCAAAAACTGAATGCAAATCTGAAATTACCTTTTTTTTTTTCTTTTTTTCTCCTGCAAGAGCTTTCTGCACAGTAAGGCAAGCTTAACTATAGGCAACACTTCTTCAAGGATTTCTTATGCGATATCTTAGAAATGTCTCCTCATTACATTTTTGCTCTACTCGTACTTTCAAATGAGTCTGCAGTTTTCTTATTTACATAAAAATAAAAGATTTTTTTTTTTTTGAAAAATTATCCTTAAAAATAAAGTTGTGTAGGAACAAAAAGAATGTCTTACTTTGCAAAACAATCTCCCTGTGTTTCAATTCTAATTTAATAGATAGATTGGGAAAATCCACAATGATAATTATTCACTATGGACAGATCAATCTTAAACTGGTATTATGCTCAGGTCATACGATCCAGCAAATACAAGCAATTTCTAGGAAATCATTACAGCCATCTGGAAAAATTATTCTATGTACAAACTGTAAAGTGAAAAGTTTTGAGGGACAGCCATAGTTGGCTGAATCCAGTGGTTTCATATCAGCTAGAACAATCTAAACCAAATAGAAATCAGCACATATCTTGGCTCTTACTAGATAGCTATGTACAGAACACTGATACTACAGCATCAGTTTCACAAATTCCAGTTCTAAATGGACATACTAAGAATTCCAGAAGCACGCTGTCCCTTGCAACAGTTTGGCACTTATTAGCAAGATTTGATGATGAAAGACTTGATGTGTACTCTCCTCTTTAAACCTTGGGCAAATTCTAGGTTCATCTGGAGAATGGGTGTGGGAAAGCTCCAGAGGTACAGACCTGGAAAGGCAGGTGGGTAAGAGGTATCCAAGTCTCTTGAGCTCCTGGAGCAGATGCTCCTCGGAACAAGAGTCAGAATGGGCATTTGAAGTCTTTTGGGCTCATGCTAACCTTGTCTGCCCTTGGGCAGGAGCAGCTTGTACCAGCCAAGCACGTCCTCCTACACATGCTAAAAGGAGAAGTTCTTACACTCTAAGGAAGTTACATTTGTTCCAGTGGAACTAAATAAAGACCGAGATTTGCACAAGGCTGCTTAAGGAGTATACCAGGAGTAAAGTACAAGAAAGGACAAATTGCATCCTCTGACATAAAATATGTTCTTAAAATATTTGTATAAAGGTCTTTAAAAATTCTTTAAAGCAGACAAATTTTCACGGCATTTACAATAACTTGATTTCCTTTCCCGCTTACAAGATGTTAAAAAAAACAGAGGCTTAAAATTAGGCCTGCTCTATGCTTTAAGAGTGCATTAGCATAATTAAAGCTGAAAATCCTCTAGTGCAGATGCAGTAACATCTAAGTGCATATACTGGCATAGCTTATTCCAGTCCGGTGGAGCAAAAGAAGCCTTCCCAGAACCATGTGTCCTGTGACGGTAGAATATTATCTACTCCAAGGGCTTTTATGATCTCTAAACAAACAAACAAAATCAATAATTAATTTTTTTTCTTTAACTAATGCTGGTCACGCATCGAATGTACAGACAGACACCTGAATGTGAGGTCTGAATTTTGTACAGTCTGCACATCCAGCAGCTCCACTGGCTCAATCAGCATTGGACCACATCTTCCAGCCAGGCTGAGTGGCAACAGACACAGAGCAGGAGCTCCCCCCTCACCTTTATGATAGCTCAGCTACCAGAGTAACCCTTACAAAGCCCAAGTGACATATCATCACACACTCAACAGTCACCTGTAAATCCCTGTTAAACCTCAGGCCAGTTGGGGTTAGTCATAAAGGAGCGAGGAAGTAGTTTCCCTACATATTCCCTATAATTCTTGCGGAACGGAAGAGGGAATCACATGGAGGGTTGTTTGCTCAGAACTGCCTTCTGCTGGGCAGGGGTAGCTGAAGATACTGCTGCTACAGGAGTCTTGGCTGAATCAGCAAAGCTGAAATGAGATCATCCTCCTAGTTTCATTATGGAGAAGGCATCCAAAGAAAGACGTTCCTGCCCACATTCTTTCTTTGACATCAAGGAGACTACTGCTGGTGGCTGGAGAAAAGGCTAAACGTAAAAACGGCACTAAGTTGAGACATGCTTATAAGGTGATGGGCATGATTTGCAGTCTCATTTGTTAGCCTGTTTAGAGCAAAGCATTCATAAAAGGAATGGCATATGATTCTGGAAGTAATCATATGATGATCCTAAGTTATTCCTGACAGTGCATGTAGTCCATTGGATGCTTCCTGGGCAACATGACTAGCAAGTGCCAGTAAGCAACGCAGATCAGGGTATGGCTAGGCTTTCTTAATTTACTTGAGAAACACACTGTAGGCTTCTTTTAAACATGTTTCATCATTAACTCTGAACTTCAGCATGCCTCACGCTTGCCTTTGAGCAAAGAGTCTACCTGGGCCTTCAGTTCACTCTTTATATAAGTATCACATAGTCAATATCAATAATTACAGAACACTGAAAATCAACAGGTATGAGTACAAAGAACGGTGCTTATTAGTGAGCAAGGATTGCACACACATCCCAGTTACAAACTAGAAGCCTACCATAACCAACTCACCTCCTTTGTGCTTCCATCTCATCTGGAGATGGCCCATTCTGGACCTGGCGCTGGGCAGCTGGACCTGCAGAGAAAACAAGAGAATGCTATTGGAAATGCAGCAGTTGATGACTTTTTCAAAAAATGCTTCTTCTGAAGAGGGTAAGGAGAGATATTAAGTCCCACGCCCAATCTGTGGAACTGGACAAAATTGCCCACAGTTTGTGGTATCACTTGACGGGACCTTAGGCTTTGGTGTGAAGCAGCTGCAAGATCTTCTTGTGTACATAGACATGTTCATGAGATACTTCCATAAGCAGACTTGTGATGAAAGAATTTCAGGGTTTAAGTCAGTTACTCCTGACACTGGCTAAAAAATTCCATCATGACAAGCCTTAGCCACATTCATCACAAAATTTTTACCTCATTTCATCAAAATAATTTTTCTCTTTTATTCACAAATGAGCTCCGTGCATTATTAGTCTTGATTTTTATTTTATGTTAAGAACCCCAGATGATTGTTTCTGTTGGCAGCATTTTGTTCTTACTAGTACTTGGTCACAGTGAGAAATGTCCTTAAAATGAAGCACATACATAAAGTTCCCAATTATCCTTTGAAATTGCAGATTTCTCCATAGTTTCTTTACAAATCTCCTCCTCTTTTGGCAGAAAAATCAATCAAACAAAAAACAAACAACAAAAAAAAAAAGAGAGAAAAAAAAATCAAAAAACAATACTTCAGACCCAAATAAGTAAATAATTGACATCCCATAAGTCTTTACAGAGCTGGTTGACAAACCTGCAGATATTTTTATTTGCGTATTAATTTAGGAAGCTGGACAGTTTTCCAGAGCACACGGTACATGATTCCACGGACCCCAAAATGACCTAATTCTCTCTTAGACATCTTTAGATGCGTAATAGTTGTTTTCTAAGTAATGATTAATTCCATTGTTTTACAGATTGAGATTTCTTAAGGAAATCACCACAGTGCAGCAAAACGTCATTTGTTTCTATAACTCTTTTCTAAATTCCTTTTTCTTCTATTTTACTGACTTTTACACATTCATTTTGTTTAGCATGATTTTCCTCTCCAAGTGCCTTAGAAGTGGAACACTCCTAAAAGCCAGACAAAAGAAAGCAAGCGTGACTAGAAGAGGAGGAGGAAGATTGTTCTCTCTGTAAAACAAGAAGCAATGGAGTGAGAGCTGATCAGATAATGCCAACTGAGGGAGAGAACCCAACCCATTGCATGTAAACCAGTTGTAGAGGTCAACCACAGTCTGTGGCACGGGGATAACTGTTCTGTGTTACTGCAGAGACCTGCAGCAATTGGAAGAGAGTTTGAGGAAAGCCATGTGTAGCACTGTCCTGGGACAACAGGGTGTTCTGTTTTTCATTTTTGTTGTGCTCAAGTTATGTACAGCCATTAGAAATAACTCCTTCTCACATCCTCCCTGTGATCTTATTGAAACCAATCTTTTTTGCTACAACTCTCTCAGACCCTGAAGAAGGTTAGATGCACCCTGTTTCAGCAACTAAGATTTTGCCGAGGCTGGCTGACATATTTACGAGTCCAACCCAAGATTTTAGGTCTATTAATTGTCAGAAACACAAATGTTGGTAGACTTTTTTTTCTACTCCGGAGCTCTCGGCAGACTCAGGCACCATCTGACGTAGTCTGCAAACCGCTTAATGCTCTGCAACAGCAGAGCTCCCTGGTTCTGTCGTCTTTGAGCTCACTTTTAGCACGCTCAGCCACAGCTCACACAGATACTGAACATGGGAGTTATTTTTTGCTTGGTTTCACACGTATGTTCTGTGGGGCACATACAGCAGCCACCTGTTTAACTGAGGGCTTTTTTCAATTCAAGTGGACTTTTCCATGCTTAACTTCTCTTCAACACTTTCAGGCATTTCTCAGACACGAGCAAGCATGACCAGTAAGTTCTCCTGGTAATGGCACCCTCATTTAAACACTCTGCAGACTGCACCAAAAGCTGCCTCCTACTCCGCCAGCCTTTGGAAACAGCACTTCCCATAAAACTGAGAGACAGTTCTACTTTTGACCCATCCATGGCTTCATTGCTGTGGCAATCTGCATCTTTAGCGACTAATTAATGCAGGAAATATACTGTGAACATCCCATCTTTCCTCGCTTCGTTGCTTTGCAATAATGAACCGTGCTTTATATAAGCAACTTTGGACTCAGCTCAAGGCAGATTCTGGGAGAGAACAGAAGTTCTTCCTTTTTCTCCTCCTGCTTACTGGAGAAGGTTTGCAGCGCTGAGCACCATCCACATGGCTGGAGGTGACTGAGAGAGCTCCCTGCAGCGGGTGATGGTGGCTGGGTGTTGGTGGCAGCTCCTGGCACCTCCCACACCTCTGCACCCTGCCACCCACTGGAAATAAACCTCCTTTTTCCTTTTACTCATGCTACAACTGCAAGTACTGCTGCCTGAGTGCATGCAAGAAAATGGACACATGAGGTCCATTTCCCTGAGCAGCCTGGGCTTTGAGAAAAGCCCAATCTGAGCGCTTACAGGTTTTCATACATTTTAAGCACTGGAAGCAGAGCGGGGTTGCTGCAAGCCCTATAGCCTCATGATGCTCCGAGACCATTGTGACAAATGTGGTGGGCTAAGGAAAGGGTCTATGGCAAGTGCTGAGAAGGAAACAGAGCTGAGACTGAAAATTTACATTCAGCATATGAACAGAATGCGATGATTTTGTTGGGAAAAAACCTCACAGCAGACTATGGGAGTAAAAGACGTGACAGACAGACAGATGCCTCTGCCTGCTGCTGGATGGTTTCTGCATGTGCTTGGATGGTAGGAGAGTCAGGTTCATGCACCAGGTCTGGCCCATCATAGGAGTTTGCACGGCTTTTTTTTTTTTTTCCCTCAGTCCAAACACTCCTTGAACTCCAGCAGCTTGAATCCATGCCCACCACCATGGGGAGCCTGTTCCATGTCCACCGCCTTCTGGTGAAGAACCTTTCTCTAACCCCCACCTGACCCTCACCTGACACAGCTCCATGCCGTCGTGTCACGTTGCTGTCACCAGAGAACATAGCTCAGCGCTGTCCCTCTGCTCCCTGTGAGGAGCTGTAGGCTTGCTCTGGGCCCATCTGGCTGTCCTGGTGCAGACAGCACATCTTGGAGACATCCAGGCATGGCCAGGGGCCACCAAGCTGCAGCCACCATTGGAACCAACACAGGAATCGGACAGCGACACTGCACTCAAAACTCATTAGCACAGACAATTATCCTGGACAAAGCACTGACCTAATTAGTCTAGATAAAGCATGTAGATAAAGCAGGGTGTCTACGCTGCTTCTGGGACCCAAGCTGACGCAACCAGCATTGGATGACACAGCACGCCATGCAGACCTAATGTCCGTGGCCAGGTAAGGACTGTGACAGAGAGCCATAGTAGGCAGAGCTGGGGCCTGTGAGAGTTGAGTTTTGGTCATGACCATTCAGGAGAGTGCTCATAACCCCCTTCAGGGCACACAAAGTCACAGGGACCAGAAGCGCTCCATGGAACAAGAGGGAATGTGGCCAGCAGGGCAGGGCTGGACTCACGCCACATTGCCAGCTCTCATGCTACATTTATCTTCCCTCTATTAAACATTAACTCCACACAGATAAACCTTCAGAGAGTGCTGTTCACAGGCAGGGCGCCTCCACAGCGTTTATAACATAAGACATTAACTACCTTCTATAACACCATGGACAAACTGGCCAAAGTTTCCCTCCAGAACTGCAAAGAGCTTTACCAGCCTTAAGCTTCACCAGTCCTGGGAGGCTGATGTTAAGTAACTGAATTACACTCAGCCCATGCCTGCACAAGTAACATTTGTTTGCATCAATTTACCTACAGATGAGACTTGCAATCAACAGTTAAGGTACTCTTAATCTGAACGTGCCAAATGGTGACTGGCAGTGCTACGAGACTGGGGCAGCAAAAAGTCAAACACATCCTCCAAAAAGCATCCCTAGCAATGTTGTACACAACCTCATTTTATCTTATGCAACACTGAATTTTAGAAACCTCCAACTTAATGGCTCTTAAATGCGTCATTCCCAATATTACAATTGCTTTATCTTTTATCCTTTCACCTGTAAGATTACTTTAACCCAACATAAAGCACATCCTCCTTACACTGAAATAAGGGTGTGAGCACAGGAGTTCTCCATGAAGTCTGTTCATTCAAGACATAAACTGATATTGGTGAAATTCTCTGATGTAGATAAGGTCTAAGAATAGTGCCAGAGCTGGAAAAATAAGCCTGGTATTCAAAATGGGAATGCCATACCCTAGCATTGGTTGACATCTCTTGCAAGCTAACAGGTTAACAAGCTGCCTCGATAACAGCTGTGTGTAGTGTGCAGAGGTGTTTTGGGTTTGTTTTGTTTTAGGACATCAACAAATGGAACTGTAGGGGCTCCTAGATGCACAGCCACATGCTTGTGCTTGCTCAGTAGGCATAATGGGAGAAATGAGATGCAGAGAGGAGTTACCCAATAACACTGTCACGCAGAGACCCCGTGCTGCAAGGTGATTAGAGAGAACCTGTCCTCAGTGCACCAGGAGTGCTAGAAAGCACATCAGCAAGAAACCAGAGCACCTCTAAATCCACTGCTAAAGCTGTTAATTCAGCTATTTTGCATAAAACACAATGGTAATTGTTTGATCCTGTCTCTTTATCCACTGTGGCACAGTATTTATAAGCTTTCATGCTGGCATCTCAGTTAAGATAAGAAAGAAGAATTTACATTTTTCTGAATGCAATAAAGATGACTCAGTGCTAAAGTAACCCCTCTTGTAAGCAACTGCACTCCGATAGCCAGAATCATATGTAAAATGTAAAGGAAATGGCACAGGTGCACTTCATCTCAGCATCAGGAGCATAGTTTGGGGTACCATGCACATAAAAGATAGTTCTAACAGCTTTAAAAGAATTTTAAAAGTTGATACAGGTAACGGTGTGAATGGGAGATATTCCACAATGAGGCAGATCCAGAGCTAGCAGGGACAATCTCTCTAACTGTCCAAAAGCAGCAGGAACAACTGGTTTTGCCTTAATTCACACTTTCCACTGTTACTCCAGTTTTCACTTGATCTTTAGAAACTTTCCTGAAGAAAGTTTTTAGAAATATTACACCCAAAGAGTGACCAGGGGTGTGTGTCATCCAAGGGGAGCCCTGACGGAGGCAGTACGGGTGAAGGACTGTGAAGGTCATCAGCTCTTCTTGGAGCAAAGCTGTTTTCTCTCTCACCTCTCTCCTGTGCACAGCACGTGTATTACTGTGCATTATAGTATTTGATATTTAGCTAGAATAGCATGAGCTGAGAAGCAAAAGCTGCAGATTCCTAGGCAGAGGGTCTGGTTGAGCTGTGGCTTTTCTCTAGGGAAGCTTTTCTACCAGCAAACCCTGTGCAGGACCATCCAGGAACAGGTAAGCCCCGTTCAGCTTTCCAAGAAAGAGAGCACAGCCAGTAAGGTGAATGCAGGGAACACCTACACAGGGCAGGGAAAGGTGACCATGGGGCATCCCGGGGGGTTCTGTTTGCTGCACTGAGCTCAGAGCCAGTGAGAAATAATTCAGTGAGTGCTTCATTAGGCACTAATGAAACAGGTGGATAAGCCAGCCACCTGCTGCGGTAGCACCAGAGTGAAGCAGGGACATCTCTGTGCCCCACAGGCTGCTCGCCTGGCTTCCAGAAGCAGCTTCATGGCACATGAGCATCGTACTTAGTGAGGGTCTGATTGCTTCTGGTATGGGAGCTACCTCACTTCTGGTTCTGAGAAAACAGTGTGTGCATGAAAAACTATGGGACTAGATGTCTTTTTTGAGGGAAAAAGACAACACTGAATTGCTGAGGATGTGATTCCAGTGTTGTGGGCTTTATAACCACACACAGGGGACATGATAGGATGAGATGGCAATCAGTGTCAGAACTTAAAAAGTCATCAGTAAAATTCAGAATGATGAGGCTAGGTAAAACGTACATAAAAACACATATAAACAAACCCACAAATGCTTCAGTTCTTACTTTCCTCCTTTTTTTTTTAAATTGCTTTCACAATGTGCATCGAACCTATTTTCCTGCACATCCAGGTATAAACTTTTCAATAAAGATCAAGATCAGCTCATAATCTCATGCCTCTAGGCAGCAATGAAGCTTTAAGAAAGATGTCAAATATCATCAAACTCTTGTTAAAATCAAGAGGATTAGAGATACCCCACTGCCACTGCATGGGGATCCGGCTAACTCCAGAGCCCAGTCAGTAGATGCTATAAGGAAGCCAAGGGGATAAATCAATACTCTCCATCATATAACATATGACAAAGATATTTTCCTGAATATGGTTTTAATGAGGTGCTGAACTGTTTTGCTAGGCGCTGTCCCAGCAGAGCAGGTCAGCACAGGCAATGCCAGGCTCGTGCCCTGCAGGAAGAGCACTGCTGGAAACACAAAGCACTTTCCCACGGGCTTTAGGGACAATGCCTCAAGCCCCACACGTCTGTCTTGTAAAATATCAACCGAGCATCTTCCTTCAGCTGAGTGCCACCAGGTGTGTATTTGCATACGAACACACACATGTACCTGTTTATACACATGTCATGCTTAACAATTCCTTTCATCAAATAAAAAACTGGAATTCATATTCATGCACTTGGTTTGTCAAACATAATCTCTAGTTTTGTTTAACAGTAAGAATTATGACACATTAAATTAGAAATATACCTATACTTAGTGTAGCCTGTTGCAGCACCCAAGGAGCCTGGAGCACCACAGTCCATTTCTGGCCCAATTCTCCATACAACATTGCAAGGCCAATCTCCCTTTTTTAAAAAAATTTTGTTATTTTAAGTGTCTCTTTCCTCTTTCTCTCTCCAGTGAGGCAGTAAGCTCCCCAGGACAGGTTTCCATGGAGAACAGCGGAGCCTCCAGCCCCACATATGCATTGAAGCAATACATACACACAGAAAACACCACATTACAAATACTCAGTTTGCATCTAGTTAATGGTTAAGACCCAGATAAGAGCCATGTTAACAAGATTTAAACCCCAATGCTGCTGTATGCCAACCAGAATGGATGTCTGTACCTGGACAGGGTGCTAGAAGGCAGAGGACTTTTCTACAGAACACAACTAAATGAAGATGTATTTGGGGATTTATAGGAAAATGTGGAAAAACAACATTAGAAACACTTAGTACTCATTGATAATAAGAAAATCAATCTAATAAATTCAGTGGAAAAGCAAAGGAATACAAATGCAGTGCCTGATCCTGTCCACACTCACACAAGAAACCAAGCCCCTTGCTTAAGGGAAGTGAAAGCCCCAGCAGCTGCAGGACCCAGAGTAACCTCCTCAGCCTCTGGTCTCGTGGCCCAGTCCTCACTTCCAGGAGGACTGACATGAGCTGACAGTTACAGGCAAGTCCTCATGGAGGAAAGAACAAGTAAACAGACACACAACTACAGAAAGTATAAACACTGCCCTTGTTCTTAGCTATTTTTTAAACCACTAACTATTCCATGAGTATAGATGCTATTTATTTGCAAGTAAAGACAGAAGGAATCCAACATGTTGATTCACAAATTACCAGTCTGTATTTCTGCTGTAATGACTTCTGATTTAAGAGCCTTGACTAATGCTGGCACCACTCGGATCTAATGGGTTTTGTCTTTCAAACAGGAACTCAGCATCCTACTGCCCCATCTCCAGAGTTAAAAGCAAACAAAAGACAATCAGTCAAAAAAATACAATTCCAAGCCATCTCCTAGAGCGACCTGGATGGAGGCACAGAGCATTCCCATGCACAAAAGCCCAGCATCCACAAAACCCAAGCTCCCCCTCCCTCTCCCACCAGAGCGCAGCATGCAGGGAGATCTGTTTCACCTACAGGACATCCTGCACAGGACGATGCAGTCACAGTGGCAGAGGCAGAAGCAGTGCCAGATCCATTCCCTGCTGACCATAGTATGGCAGCAGCCTCCTCAGCACACTGCTTTCCCCACCGTCCTCATGCCCAGCACTTACTGCCCACCCTGCCGCAGGCCAGGTTTCATTGAGTGTAATCTATCCCCTGCTACCTGCACAGCACACCCAGATGCTTAAATATTTAATTGGGCCCTCTGCTTTGCCTGTTGCAGTTCTTCAGGGTGCCCGGATGCCAGGCTTCACTGTCTGGCACATCGTCTGGATAAGAAGCAGCGCTCCTGAAATAATAACATGAAACTCAAAAAGAAATTCCATTTTCTGACTCTTGCCCCAGTAGACACTCATAAGCTCGCCTAGATGGAAGTAATAACTTCTGCAAGCAAATGCAGAGATGTGAATAATAAGAAGAAAAATGTTGGCTTCTACTGGGGAAAAATAACTGCAAATGAACGTATGGAATCAAGTTCTCTAGCAGTGTAGCTGCTGAAGTCAAAGGTTTACACCAGCGATGAGTGCAGAGCTCTTGTATTAAAATAAAAGTGTGAACATGCTGGATTCAGAAATAAATATGTGTGGCTTAGAATCCCCACCTACTGTCTTTCAGTTCTTTCAGTGTCCCATCATTCTTCAACTCCCAACACTCTCCTCCCTTCCTAGTTTCCTCTCTATTATGTAAGCATCACATGTTTCACACAACTCCATCCAGTTGAAGATAAGGGACAGTTGGTACGAGGAGGACACAAAGAGTATTTATCCCTTGTTATCTTTGCCTTATCAGTAGCTCTTCCATCCATACCTTTCCCTTCTCCTTGCATCTGTGTTGCTCTGTTCAGTGGTGACTTCACGCAGCCCCAGCTGCCCTAAGGAATGTATCTCCATAGCCTCAGTGAAATGACTGATTTAGAGCACTCAGTGTTTTGTCTCACTGAACTTAGCAGGTAGTATTTATCTGATACCTAATTTCTGGAATAGCTGACTAGAAACTGGAAGGCTTCGTACAGTTAGAGTGGGTGAAACCCCAGGTGGAGGTGGGTTGCTATCTACCTTGAGATATATCAAACAGCCACACCTGCCCTTCATAAACAATACAAATTCAGCACAACTCCCTCTCTGTTCCTACTTTCTACAATGTTAAAAAATTCTGAGTGATACATATTCTGATAGCAAAACTGCTTATCACATTTTCTAATGCTTGTTGCTATGAATTATGTATGTCCCATTTTAACATTATAGTACCGATACCTCTCAGTTATCAGATTTGGAAAAATACTTATTAGCTAATTCATACTTGAGACAGTAAAAACCCTGTTAAAAGCAAATCGCCTTTTTCACTATGGCGCACACATGGTCTAAATCTTACCTGCATATGCCCATTCTTCCTGCTTGCTGACATGAGAAGTACATCAGCAAACAGAAATGCTACACCCAAACTCGAGTGCAAGTTCAAGTTCCCATAATTCTGAGAGTCTTATGCAATTACTTTCTCAGGGCTTAAAAAATCTAGAAGTAAATGTGAAATACTAGCATTGAAATAATGAAATTATAGACTATGTTTTATCAACTAGTCTTCAGTTTTTCTTGAGAAAAAGTTGTGTTCAAAGCATTGCGTTCTGTGTTTTGAGAGTGCTCCAAATCCTTTTTGTTCTCCTTTGCTTTCCTCCTACATCATACAATGAAGTGAAACATCTGGCTTCTGAAATTACCTCCAAAATGCTGACGTGCCTTGCATCACTATTGGATCCACTTTTAAATAGCTCAATCCAGCAGAGCCAGTATCATCCTA
>JAOWBP010002559.1:42777611-42811519 GCA_028571105.1 Tragopan temminckii | reverse complement strand
AAAGAAAAAGAAAAAGAAAAAGAAAAAGAAAAAGAAAAAGAAAAAGAAAAAGAAAAAGAAAAAGAAAGAAAAAGAAAGAAATTGAGGTGTAATTGTATCTATTTTGCAGGCAGTGAGCTCAGTATGGCTGAGGAAAGCCCAGTAAAAAAACACTTAAAATCTCTAAGCTATGTTAAACTAGGGGAAAAAAAAATATATATATATATATATATAATTTTAAAACATATGAAGAGAAAAAATATCCATTCTCAAAAAACACAAATGAAAAAAATTGTATTAGAAACCCTACTTTATCAGTTTCTGACATAATATGAGAAAATGTTGGTTTAAATTATGTAGTGTGAAAGCTGACAATATGTTTTGCAGTTATGTTTAAATAACTACTGTTCTCACATTAGCCATAAACGAATTTCAGCACTAAAAATAGCCAATTAAAAAATAATGTACAAGCCAGTTATTCAAAGTACTGCTGATCAGGAATCACTGCTGCAACACCTTCTCTACTGCAGCTGTGGAAAAGACACGTAAGGCAAAATCTGGGATTTTAACTGAAAAACAAATAGTTATAAACAAATTGTGGGTAAGCACAGAAGTTTGTGTTATTGGTTTTCTGCCTACGAATAAAAGCTAATTTTCTTTTAGAAAATCACGTTTCATTTTAGCATTTAAAACAAAATGATTTTGTTTTCAAAGCATACCTTAAATCTGAGCTTTAAAATGGAAACACAAAAGAATGCTTAGGTTGAATTTCTCTACATTTTGATTTAGAAAGCTGGGATTTTGTTGTTGACATTAAGATAACCAAACACGGTCTGTCATTTTATGTACATTTGAAGGTAGAAGTGAAAAGAAAGGTAAGTTCAGAACAAAAAATACACACTTTATCTTCTCAAGAGGGCCAAAACTTCTACTTTTATACCAGTAAAACAGAAAGTGTTATTGGATATAATGCATTTCTGGAAAAAGTTTTGGTTTTCATTGAAAGTATTTTGAAAACTCTTGAAAACACTATTATTATTATTATTTTTAACCAGTGCTGATAAAATGGTGACACACACATAACGCTCATTGCAGACCTCCCAGCAAGTTACCCAGGCTTGGTGCACCTCAAGAATGATTCAGAGAAACACAGAGGTTGGCTGTTACTTCATCTGTAGTTTTGCAATGGTTTCTCAATGCATGGGAATAAAAATGCCTTCCTTGTGTATTAAGGTTTGCTAACCAAAACGCTCTGTAACTCTCACGGCCCTCTGCCCTCAACTTTCTGCACAATTTACAGCGTCAGAGAAAACATTATTTAAAACATGGCAGTGCTGAAAGATCTGACTGCAAAATAATGTGGCCAAGACAAGAAATATATTCAGCACAACCCTAGTTGGGATTTCTGGACATGGCAGTATACTCTGAAAATCAAAAAAAAGGCAGCTTGGGGCTACATCTCAGGCTTATAATGTAATGAAAAGCCACCCAGGGGCAGTATCCATACTGCTTGTATGGAAATCACTGTAATAACAGCCAAATAAAATGCAGTTCCTGGGCTTAGAGGGATATTGCAGCAGATAGCAAAAAAAAAAGGAATCAAACGCCAACTAGCCTGAAGAGCAATGTATCTGTATTTATTATTCAAGCTTTAGCCCTCAAGTCTAAGTACTAAATTTAGAGCAATCAGAACAGTCAGAAAGATGAGGAATAAAACAGTCCACATGAAGCACAAGCATGCTGTCCTTTGGATCCTTGCCTTTTTCCACTTCTTAAAGCCACCTTCTCACAACCCAAAGGTAATGCTTCATTTCTCTCCCAGTCTAGCAATCTGTCTGCACATTTTGGCCACATGTCCAGCGTGCTCCCTCATCGTGCTGGGTGCCCATCCTGCAACGTTTTGCATGCTAATCCTTGCCAGCCTTTGCATTAGATGTGCCACTCTAGTTAGCAGCAGAATTTAATGAGTTAGCAGGCTCTGGTGGACAACAAAAGGCTCCTTGCTCTTCTCCAGAGTTCATTAGTCTTGCTGTTTTGCTGATTCAAAGCATTTTCTTTTGCATTTAGCAAGGCCTCTGTAAGACGATGCATGGATCCCAAGCCCAGAGTCATTTATATTGTGGATGCTAATACGGATACACCAAAGAAGAAAGAAAAAAAATCTCATAAATTAAAATGCTTAAGTTGTTATTGCAGTCACTGCTAAAAGTAGTAAATGTAATAAATGAATAAATAAATATATTTTCTCCTGAATGATTGCATGTGACAGAGGTAAAATAATCTTGTGCTAACTAGAAGCCAGCTCAGCTTGTGGTTCTGAAGAATACTTCTGGGGAATAAGCATAATTTCACATTTAAAAATACAACCCCTTTTCAAAGTAATGGTTGAAGCAACAGTCCAGAACTGCACAACTGCTGCATTTCAGGACAATTCCCATCCAGATGGGTCAACTTCTAACATATTCAGCCTTCTGAACACCTCTTGTGCCCCCATAAGCAGCAGCGTGGCAGCTGGGTACCTGCAGTCCTGCTCCTCACCCCACTATGCCATAGGAAGCAAACTGCTTCACAAGAATGAACAATTCACATTTTGCAAGTTCAGGCAGCCGCAGGAGGTGCTAACTAATCTCAATGACTTGTGACCATGTGCATTTTTAAAAGTGTAACAAAAAGCCAAGATGCTCCACAGTCAACACTGAATAATGTCTGTGCTGAACAGCCGAGTAACACCACTGCAAACGTGCACAAATGTTGACTGGCATGGTATCACCTGCTGCCAAAGCACTGTCACGTGATGCCAGCACACCAGATGCCATGTGGTCAGTTATATCTGTATTTAAAACTGCTCTTTGATAGCTCAGGGTAAAGTAACCTGGGACATTTGCCGCCAGGTTCCACTACTTACACACTGTAGTTCAGTATTCAGAGTCTGAACTCACCAACTGGAGCCTATGGCCATGGAAGATCAACAGCTGAACCAACCTGGAGCAAGATCTTCACCTGCATTGGCCAAGAACAAGGGATTTGCGAACATTTTTGACCAAAGCTTACCACAGTTGGCTTTGAGGATTCAGGCACACCTGCAGAGATCAACAGTGCCCTCAAAATCCACATCGCCTGCCCCCTCCTGCCTCTCCCATTCCTATCTCTTAAGACAAACAACATCAGATGTCCTTAGCTATCAAACTTCTAGATGACAAGCTTCCCAGCATGGTCAATGCACAAATTGTCCGTTCAAATACCAATATAACAATTGATTTATCCCTAACAACATATTTATTCACAATAAAGTTTTGTATTTCTTGCAGAAAACCATTTGCAATGATTGCTGCTAATTTGCCTAGACAACATTATGCAAGAGAATATATACTTACAAGATGACAAATCATGGGTCATTGTCACCTACTGCAAATAACTCTGAAATTCCTGCTTTACTACATACATTGCGGCCATATCTCCTGCATTGCCTTCTCTCAACACCTTGGAAGCCCAAGTGTGATGCAGCTTTACTGCTGCACCTCCTGTTTAACTCTTGCATTGATAGTAGGAATGTGTTTTAGGGAAGCACCTCTAAGCCAGCTGCCTCTTGCAGCAGCACTCTGCCAATTTGCACGACACCACTAGAAAATGCAAATAATGAGATTTGTAATTCCCTACCTCTAATCCTCATTGCTTTGCTTAAAGTCAGAATGTCTTCCATACACGGTATGGTTGCCCAGAGAGGTGGTGGATGCCCCATCCCTGGAGATGTGCAAGGTCAGGCTGGATGGGGCTCTGAGTACCCTGCTCAAGCTGTAGGCGTCCCTGTTCACTGCAGGGGAATTGGTCTGGATTATGTTTGTCAGTTCCAACTCAAACAATTCTATGATTCTATCACTGTATGGTTTTAGAGGGAAATAAGCATCTCCCCATTGTACAAGCATGATAGCTACACTGATATGCATTAAATATAATCATGGAACCATAGAATCATAAAAAGGCCTGGGTTGAAACGGACCACAGTGATCATCTAGTTTCAACTCTCCTGCTATGTGCAGGGTCGCCAACCATCATCTGTGCATCTGTTGCCCAGACAGCAGTTGTTCACTAGGCCTCTGTTGTCACTGGCCTCAAAGTCACAATCTTCCTATGTGGAGTAGAAACAGAACTTATCTTTTCCACAGTTAAGATTAAGAAGAGAATGAAAGTGGGATCTTTTAAGCACTTGTTTTTCTCCTTTTGCACAGAGGAATAGGTCTGCATTAAAATAGAGCAAAAGAAGCACGGTAAATGACTCCTGTTACTTCCCTTCTATTTAGGAAACAAAATAGGGCACATTTCTCCTTTACACTGCCATGCTCTTGTTATCTATCCCCGGCAGCATGCTGCATGGCATAGACAAGGATGCACACAGCTTTTCAGGCAATGCATTAACCACCAGAGGGAGTCCCTGGAAACCAGTAGTGAAGGAAACGGAATTAAAATTGATGTTTTACAGGGTGCACTCCAGAATACTAATCAAGACTAACACATAAAGCAATCCATGCAAATCAGATTGACAGTGATTGCTTTGCAGGGTTTGGCTTTTTGTCAGTAGAACTAGAGCAGATTTTTAAATGCAGCTCCCAGACATGAATCACGCTGACTTTGCTTCAGCTGTGCAGCCGAGCACGTACAATTGAAAGGCTGCATGCACTTTGTGAACCAAAATCACCTCTTTGCAGCTGACTTCCTTCCTGAACTACAGAACGACCTGAGCCTGTTCTATGTCACTGCAGCCATGGCTTGCTTCCCATCGTGCCACAGGGCTAGGCAGCTTGCTGAGCCACCTTCCCTCAACACTGCGGTCACCTCCAGGTGAGCTGATGTCTCCCTGCAGAGTGTAAAGAGAATGTACACAATTACTGTTGCCCAGCTTAAAATCCCATTTTCGGATGGATCTCCTCGTTGAGATTAACTGAAGAAATGACAGCTTCCCATCTCCACGTGAGTCCGAGGTGTTGTTTGCAGAATGCCATCCAACTTAGAACTCCTGGCTTTCTGTCTCGGTGGAAAACAAGATGCTGGATGACCGCGCAGAGTCCTTTAAGAAGGCAATTAATAGAATTTGTGTGAGCTCCCTGGGGATTACCAGCCAGCAGCAGAAGCTGCTCTACATGCTGTGCCGGCGGCAACATATGGCGATGCACTCAGCGCTGTGAATTAAACAGCAGACTTTGCTCTCAGCTCAGCCTGCTGTCAGAGGGCTGCACGGCTCTGCCCGAACTCCTCAACCGTACTGCTCTGTGCTGTGGTCCTAAATGTTGTGTGCTTTGATCAGGAATGCATTTTTATTGAATGCCGCTCCTGCAAGAAACTGTGGTATGAAATGAAAGCATAATTAAAAAAAAAATTATAACAGTATCAGTTTTATTTCTGTTATGTGTGAAAAATCCTCTCGGCCCAGCAACTTACTCCTATCCATATACTTGTGAATTTCTTACCAAGTTCATCTCTGTATAAAACACAACAATCTGCATGCACAAAGACCATCTGCTTGCAGAGCTCAGGCAGTCAGAGAAGTGATAACCTGATGAACATTGCTCATGTGAATGCACACTCACACACGTATTCTTGTGAGTTCTCACTGACTGACCCAGGGAGATCCATGGGGCACCACTAGTAATACAGTTTATGTCCTTTCACTTCAAGTTCTATAGCTTATAATTAATTAAATCAGAAGTTGAATTATTCTAGTAATTACTAATTAATTATAGATGTAATTAGAATTAATTATTCTATTAACTAGGAAGTTTGAAACGGATGACAGCAAAGGGAAGGGCTCTTCACGGCAATCTTTTACTAGTAAGGGAAGGAAAATGGAGAAAAAGTAGGCTTTGTTTTGCCATGAGGGGCCTGGTAGAGGCACCTAAAATACATATCCAAATGTCCTATGGCATCTGTGTCTTTTCCTTGTCCACAAAGTCAGCCTTGCTCAGATACAAAAGTCTGTACTACAGGTGTCTACACTTCCACTCCAGTTAACAGGAGAACAGAGGCGACACAATTATTACTTGTTTGGCATGACTGGTAGCTAAGGAAGTTAAAGAATTATTGCAGAGAGACAGGCTATTGTAGGAATTGGTACCAAGCTGGAAATTCAGAAAATCTACTAAATAAAGGGCTGCCAAATTTCTTGCCAGTTCATCAACTAATAAACCAAAACCTACTGGAACCCCTATACATTTCTGTCTCTCATCTCAAGTTAATCACTTAAATCACATAAATAAGGTAGGTTCTTGGGTTTTTGTTTTTTGTTTTTTGTTTTTTTAAACACTAGAATTAAATATTATCGTAATTACAAGAATATCCCATTTTTGCAAGATGATTCAAAATGAATGCAATATGATATTCCTGTGCTAGGTATACT
Source organism: Tragopan temminckii (assembly GCA_028571105.1). Classification (NCBI taxonomy): domain Eukaryota; kingdom Metazoa; phylum Chordata; class Aves; order Galliformes; family Phasianidae; genus Tragopan; species Tragopan temminckii. The sequence continues at coordinate 42,805,152 of JAOWBP010002559.1, read as the reverse complement.
TAGATACCTATTAATGTGGTAGAACGTTGGGGATGTCATGCTGAGTACAATAGCTTGGAAGTTTCAATAGTTTACTTTTCCAAAAATAGACAGTACAGGAGCACAGCACTGTCTTAAAAATCAATCCTTTCTTGGTTATTCAAGTTAGGAATGCCTATCAGTAATCACTTCCTAAATCTGGATCTGTGTAACTACCATCAGAGCAGACTGCCTGGCCATTTTTTTTCTTTAAGAATAAGACTATCTCTCACAGCATTTACAATAATTTGTTTTCAGTGTTGTTTTTGCTCTTTTCTTGTATTGAGAGCAATTTCATAGAATGCCCTTTACAATATCTGGCTTTAAATTAGTGTAGAAGAGCGCAAAAGCAGTGTAGTGGGCTGTCAGTATACCTGCAGAGTTAAAGACAGCATCGTTGTTTTGAGTGGAATTGCAGCACCTCTAGCCCATGCTGGATCCAAAGAAGAAGAAAAAACACCTTCCTCAAATGCAGTTCTTGTTCTGATAGGAATGGAGTCATATTAGAATGAACCTATTTTAGAGACTAGACACTAAAACATTGAAGCACTTTCAGAATGACAGAAAATGAACACAAAGCTGAAACTTTACTAAAAATATCAAACCTTTCCCAAGGGGCAATTTCTCTTACACTGAAAGAAATGTCCAATCAATCAATAAATGTCCCATGATCTATTAGCATTGAACAAAACAAAATGCACTGAGACTCAAAGTGCCAAAGCACAGCAAGGGAAAAGGTAAATAGAAAAAAACACTGTTTTCATCACAAAACACTATTTTTCCTTGCATAGCTTAGTAGAGACTAGAACAAGACGTATCAAGAAAAGAGCGCAGCACTCGGGCTGGGATCCTGCAAGGGACTGGGAGCTGACATCTACCATCCTCCAGCATTTCATTACATCCCACCATGCTGCCCCATACCAAAGTCATGCTTAGCACACAGATATTCCTCCTTCTACCACATCGTCCCTGGTGACAGGATGAAGAGGAGGGAGAGTGATGCCGTGCTGCTTCTGAGTCAGAGCATCTCCAGGGCAAGGCAGCTTTCACACCTGAGTAGCTCAAGGCTAAGCTCCCGTCATGGCCATTGCTTGGCACAGAGCACGGTGTGTCCATAGTCCAGGCTAACCCCAAAACAGAGCCTTGGCCAGTGGGGTGGATAAAGAGGCATGTTAAGCAAGGAAACATCCTACAAATGGTCTCCAAAAGAACAATGCCCCAAATTTGGCCTACACTGCTTGAAGGTAAAACATTGGACTTCTCAAATTCTTGAAGTAGTTTTATTTTCTAAACTAATACATTCATCTGCCACTTACTAGAGTCTAGTAAAAAAGCCACATTACATCTTTTACCACTGAGCCCTGGGAAATTTGCTAGTTTTGCACCAGTTTCCGAAAAGCAAGGGTTTGAGGGCAGTGGTGCTAGTAAACATCGCTAGCAGGACTCTCTCCTCTCAACATGCACAAGTCTCCTTTAAATCTCTCAACAGTTTTCTCCCCACACAGTTTCCTTCCTGAAGTGGTTTTCATTTAGTGCTGAAGATTTCAGTACAGCAAAAACATCAGTGAGAGCCTCAAGAGCCGTTAGACTTGTTATGCTATTCAAAGAACAGAGGCATCTCTTGTTGCTCAAGAAGGGTGAGGGCAGCTGCGTTGCTCTATGCAAGGATAGGAGAATCCTGCAGAAAGCAACTAAGATGTTTGCAAGCAACATGCCATGGGGTTTTATTGGCATAACATTGGAAGAACACTTCACTGCCCAGGAAAACGTTCTGCTGTAGATGCTATCATTAGGGGATTTAAAAGCTGAAGAGATAATGCCTACTTCTTATCAGCAGAATAACTAAACAACGGTTTGTAATTCCAGACAGATGAATTTTAGCAATGATATTTACAGTTGTAATGCTGGAAGCAGTCTCCAAGTTCAGTTTATCTGTCATGAGTAAAGCAATCCATTTCCTGTGCTCCGATCAGCTGGAGTCAACCTAACAGGGGACATTAATGAGTCCTATTTGCCACTTCTTCCAGCTGGAATAACTTCTTCCAGCTCTGGATGAACTGTAAAGGTAGCATTTAACACTCCAACGAATGTCTACTTTTCTTGTAATGATTTTAAACACATTTCTCTTAATGTGGGTTCAACTTCTAAAAATTCATAGAATCATACAATATCCTGAGTTAGAAGAGACCCATAAGGATCATCGAGTCCAACCTCTGGCTCTACACAAGATCACTCCAAATTCAGAGCACTGGACCACCAGCTGGAGAGCACTGCTCACTGGTTGCTCAAGGAGATTCACACTTGTTTGCTGTGTAACACTTCAACTTCATCCAGTCCAGAAATGATCATCTGAAGGAATCTATTCCTTTAATAAGCAATATTCTACAAGACTATTTATCCCAGGTGGATTTTTCCAGAACAGTTCCAGTGATAAAGCTATATAGCAGATGAAAGGAAAAAGGTTATCACCTTATTTGAATTTTCTTTCTCTCTTCATTGACTTAATTTAGCACAGTAAGTTTGATTAGAAATTGCCTCATCTGCAGGGCATTTCTGAGCAGCTGAAGCTAACACTGAAACTGGAGAAAGCATGTGGCTGGAAAAATTATGGAATCTGTTTATCTAAACCTTTCTTTGGTGCTTATAGAAGATGTCAGTTGGGTAAGATTTATTCCCCCAGGAAATATTTGTTTTTTTATGAACGAAAAACTTTTTGTATTTTTAAGATGCACCCGATTAACCAGTGAAAACTGCCTGTGACTTTTTTTGTTAGCACTGGGCATCTGACCACATGGGTCATATTTATACTAGTTAAGTTTTAAAAGTTTGTTATTTACAAGTTCTAATTGCCCGCATCATAAATAGGAGCAACTTCTAGGACTATTTGGTTAAGACCTGCAGCAGAACAGCATGCTCACAGTCCAGCAACGCCGACGTTAGATGAGGTTGCATCGGTCTTCAGTTGCTATTAGCACACTTAAAAGTACAAGGTGCACTGAATATACCTTTTAACATTTTTTTATTTGCACCAATACACCTTATAATGTGGAAAAGCAGCCTGCAGCGTGGAATGTGAAGCACCTTGCATCGGGCATGAATGTCTTTATACCAGAAAGGCTTTGGAACCAGCTAGCTGCAAATGGGGATTGCGCTCTGCGGTGGGTCCTCTCCATTATTGATGAGTTATTTTATGTATTATGCAGCAATGTAATGAAGATGTAATCTTTTGTCTTCTCACACTGGGTCCTCTGTGGTGCTGGGAAGTCTTGGGGCAATATTATCATATAAAACAGTCACTGCATTGTAGAAGATGAATACAGCTGACTGACTTTCCTAGCAGTTAAACTTTAGTGCCACCGAAATATCAACAAAGACACAGTACTATCTGGAAAAATTCTAACAGAAAATGAACTAATATAACATTACAAAATTATATCCAAAATATTGCATGGTCTTTTGTGTGAAATCTGATGCAGCATCATCACCACACACATCCCATGCTGACAGAAACACTGCAGATACTTTGGGCATCTAACCAGTAGAGAACTTATACTACATACGGACAGTTTATTGTTTGATAAATCAATGCTTCCCTCTGTTTCTAACCTTATTTTGGAGGACTTAAAGTGCTTTACAAGCAGCTTCCTTCCAACAATATGGAAATAGTTCACTTCTGAATGAGGATGTAAGTGGAATAACTGAAGGAACTGAAAAAGAACTCAAACTGAAAAATGTAGTCAAATCCAACTCATGGGAATGGGAACCAGAGAAATATATTGCAAGTAGTCCACAGTGGTGGAGAAGAAAAGCCAGCAGACCTACAGATCAGAAGAGAAGGAGTGACGAAGAACCCTCCTGACTGCCCCAACACCCTCCTTGCAGAGGTCAAGTTGGACCCGAGCAGCTCCATGCTAGAAAGCACAGAGCTGTGACCCACATCTGTACTGTGCAGTCTGTAAGGCATTTATATTCACAACAAAAAAAGGCTTTCATACAAGAAAATTTAAAAAGTAATTTATTTTTATTCCCTCCCCCACTTTCTTTTCCATGCTTTTCTCCAACTTCTCCCTACTTAGTCAAATAAGGCATCTCTTTAACAAGCTCTGCTTGTTATCCTCTGCATAAGGCTTTCCAGTACATGACAGTTACATTCAGAAATACAAATGATGTTTTTGTATTGTATGTCAACAATACCAGCTCAAATGCCCACAACAAAGACATCAAAAGAAAAGCAAAAAAACCCACAATATATAACGTTGATTATGCAGTATGCAGCCTACTGGAAAGTGCTGCCTATGTCAGATTCGCCATTCTTCTCCAAGAGGTACCAAGTCTTTAAACCACAGAAATCCAAGACACTTACTGATATCTTCACCTCATGGCCTGCTCCAATAGCCATGTTACGCTATCATCTGTCATTGCATTTGTTAAATCTAAGAGGATGTAAGCCCTGAAGAACACAAACCCTGTCTGCTTAGCAGACATCAAACAGCCTGTGAACATTATCCATGCAAAATACAGGGAAAGAAAGGATGCTGCTCTGTCCCCAGTGAAATCCAGCTGCCGGTGAAAAGTGGGCCAGAGATACTTCCTGCATCAAGTAATTTATATCAGTAAACAGGCCTGCTGTCACAGAGTGGACTCCCATGGAAAAGAAAATAATAACAGGAAGGCATTTCTCATACTAATGGCCTTAAATATGACACCATTAAACAACCATAAGCAGGAGATGAGCAAGTCAGTGCTATCATTTGCTCTCATTTCGCGGGTTGGCTCAAAACCAACTCTGCATTTTTTTACTTTAAAAGAGGACAGATTAAAGAGACATGTAAAGAAATCAAAGTAATTGGGCATATAGACAAGCTAGCAGGTGAACAGCTGTGATTCAGTGAGACAACTGTCTAAAGGAACAACGATACACATTTGTGTTATTACTTTTTTCTTATTTTATCTCATTTTTATTATTCCAAACAGAATCATTAGCATCCCTACACAGCACACGACTGAGATGAATACTGCATTCAGTTCCTGCACTGTAAGGAACTTTCTTTTCCCCACCCAAGGACACAGCTCCTATCGCATCACTGAGAAACTATGGCTTTTCTCCCAGCTTTCCCAGACTATGAGCCATCAGATTCCTGGGAGAAATCCTCCCCCTGGGATTATCTCAACACCCAACCTATATTAACATAGGCTTGTGAGTCAGCAGCTAGATTTAGGATCTGATTCAGCCCAATTAACCTTAGGCACTGAAAAAAGCACTTGGCTTAGCATTCACCCATGCTTCATGCAACCAGCACAGAACAGAGATGGGCTCTCGTGGTGAATGAGACTCTCGGGAAGAAGTGGGACAGCACAGTGATTCTCAACTCTCGTTCATAACTGTATATTCATTTGAAATGACTCATTCATTATCTCCAACATTATCTCCAACTCCCCCAAACATGGACTGCTACCATTTCTTAAACTCAAATTCAGCACAATGAGCTGCTCAAAGAAAACCCACGCCACTGCTTTATGAACAGACTTTTTTTCCAAAGTCAGTCTAGCTACAATACCCTGACTTCACGTCTGCTGAAGATACGATGCAGCCTCAGACTTTCTGCTGTAATCTAACATGATTCATTTCAGTCTCTACAAGTGGGCAGTGAACTGAAGGGAGATGGAAGTCAAAACCAGAGCCCAGTGGCTGGCAGATCTGCACTGCCTAAACACCATAACGTCTTCGTGGGGATATATGAAACAAGGAGACAATAGAAATAGTACGTCCAAAGCAGCACAAATAGCATATCCCAAATTGTACAGTTAGCAGATCGCAATGGTAGGCAGCTTTAATGATGAATGTGCCAGAGGGAAACTCTGTTTAACTCTGGTTATGGCTGAGTATTTTTTTAGTGTGTGAACAGTTTAATGCGTATAAATGCACTCCTCAAAGCTGGATTCTGTCTCCTGAAGCACAAGATACTATAATACACAGATGCATGGATATAATAAAGGCCTTTTTTTTCCTAACAATTTTTACATGTGAAAAATCAAACCCTAATGCAGCGTGCAGGCAGCAGAATGGATGGCAGAGGCCTTGCCTGAAAACATATACAAATATGTGTGTCTGCGTGAATTCCTGCTTGCATTAATTCATGCCCACAAATACGGGCAACATCCAATACGAGTGTGGCCAGAGCAGATCTGAAAATACATCTTGGACTCTATACCCATTATGCACTTTTGCTGTCAAGTCTCAAATTTCTAGACAAGTATACTTTAAGATAGCTTCTTTCATTTCAGTGTAAGAGCAAAACATTCTCATCTTGAAACTCATGTTTCCTCAGGGTGTTCCTCTTGAACAACCTCAAAATAATGCAAAAAACCTACCTCCACAAGGGGAAGAAACAGACAAAAAAAAAAAAAAATTAAACTGGAGAGCTTTTGGAAGAACGGCACTCAATATAGATGCTAAGCCAATCAGAACCTCAAGACCATAAGCAAAGCTTCCGAAATTCTGAGTTTAATCTGGTGATCTAAAAGGGTTGAATATGCACGAGAGATCTTTAGCAGCCAAACAGCTCTGCACTCTTTAGATACACGTATACTTAAGATTGGCAGTGTTGGACAGATTTCCTCCTGAAATTCTCCTGCTGTGGCACAACTAGAGCTGAAAAAGGCATAATTCAGTCCCCTGCTTCTGAAGACAGCACAGAATGCATGCTCTTCAAAGCATTTGTCAGCTTAACAGCATGAGTGCATATATGAAAATAAAAAAAAAAAAAGAACTTTTATAAGTATTCTTACTAGTAATATGTATTTGTGCATGGAAGGTTGTCAGAAGACAAGAACAATTAACACATCAAGGATATCTGTAAGCACAGAAACTGGTATAATGTGGACAGTTTGCTCTGCCTCCTCTGTAGTGCTGCTACCTCATCCTAAAGAATACTGTTGCTAAAATGGGATGGCAGCAAATGATGTTACCCTTGAATCACTGTGTTCTCAAATGGAAAACAGAGCTGTGGTGTACATTTTTCATGAAAAAAAAGGCACCACATGAGGACTGCTTTCTGTTCTCAACTCATAAACTTCAGAGAGATCCTATGCATGTAACTGAGGGCAGTACTTAAATCCATCATCACAGACCAGAATCTGATTTCCACTGAAAAACCAGGATGTCAACTTGGGCCTTTGCAAGCTGCTGCAACGACAATTTCACAAACTTCACCACAAACCTCAGATGCAGTGAATGCTTATGAACAACATCAATCAATGCCCAAAGCATAAGAATTTTGCATTAAATAACTAAGATGTCACATACTCAGAGTGAGCCAAAAGAGCTGTCAGATGCAGCTGACACCTGATGTACTGGAAATATGAGCTCTGTATTCCTCCTAACAAGCTTTTTAGAAGTTGTTGTTAATTTTACACTAGCTTCTGCTTATTTAACATTATATTCTGCCATCTTACATGTAACAATGCACACAAATCAACATTTCGGGCTACCTGCCTGCTGAGGTATTCTCAAATAGCCATTGATTTCCTATTGTGAGTTAAGGTACCGTGTAGAATTGGAAGGAAGGACAATAAAACCTGAAAGCATGTACAATTCATACCACTTCAAATGCTGACCTAAAGGCTGTCTAGCAGAGGCCAACCTTTTTTTTTTTAAGATAATGTGTTTTATAATGACATGCCATACAGTGCAACTGCAGTAGTTATGATAAAGCATTATAGAAATGCGACAGATTAATAAAGAGCATGGTGGCTGCTAATTTACCTCCATCTTGTGAATTCATTATATTCAGGGCAAACAGCATTGCATTGGAGAATGTAGTAGCCTCTTCTTTGCTTGCAAAATTCAAGCCATAGACTTGCCGTGCATCGCGCCATTGATGAAAGGTAGGTGTTGCTTGATTGTACTTCAGTCCTTTCACAATTGAGTAATTAATCACTACCTGTGATACGAAAGAGAGGGGCAAAGATTAAACAGAATTCTGTCTTGAGTGGGGGGGAAAAAAAAACCCTTTGGTAAAGGTTAATTAAACTGATAGTGACATTCCTATGCCAGCTCCTCCTAAGGCAGCACGCATTTGGACGACAGAAGACCCGCATATGTGAGTTAGTCTTACAATAACTCATACCAAACCTGGGGGCTTGTGAGCTAATTCTGCAAACTCTATTACCTGCTTGTGCAGGATACAGTTGTGCATATACTGCAGAAAGATGTCATAAGCAGTTATTGCAGTCTTCTGGGGGATAAGCATGCACACTTGTCAGAAAAGGGGACAAACAGAGCTCTTGGCACTGGCCCTCTGTTACAGCAGATAAATGTTTGACTCGTTGCACTAGTTCTGGTTTTTCTCTCTTCCTCTATGCCAGCTTCTTACATTAAGATTTATTTTTTTTTGTCTAGAATTAGACAGGCAGTGACAAATCCAACTAAATATTCCCTTTCTGAGCTCCTCCCTTCCTCTACATGCTATAATTTCCAGGTAAGGGGTGGCTGCAGTAGAAGGGTGTTTCTGTATGTTTTGATTTAATCTGCCAGCTACAATGCCCTATTTATCCTTGGGCAGGGCATATGGGATATCCAGCTGGAATCCAACCAAAGACATCCGAAGCTAACACCCAGCACTCTCACAATATCCATCTGTGGCTCAACAAAGGCACTCTGTTGTGGCTCAAATTTAAGAAACAAAATGAAATGTCAATAAATGGGATCACCAGCTATCCTCATAAACAGGTACAGTGTAGCTGAAGACAGAGAAGGAAATGAAGACTCTGGCTTCATCAACCAGCAGAGGATGGGGAACCAGGGACACAGAAACTTAAGATTATGAGCAGAGAAAGACTGAAATTCTTCTTCCTTTAATTCTTCACTCAGAGTTTATCTTAAAAGCTGAAACATGACACACTGTATGACTTTTTTTTTTTTTTCTTTTCCAACCCATTTTAGTATTTTCTACCCTGAAATAAAATAGTCTTGTTGCTGATATAAATGCCTGCATTGTTCTCTATTCTGTTAAATTCCAGATTTCAGTCATACTGTATGGCAAGGAGTTTCACAGGCTGATTCTGCGTGTATTCAATGTTCCTACCACTTTAATATTAAAAAAAGTTTAGTCTCATTTCTATCCAGTACTCTTAAACATTTCACTTCAGTTTCAAGTGTAAACTCTCTGGAGCATGCATGGAGCTATAAAAAAGCTCAAAACCAAGAAGCCTTCCCTTTGATTGCAGTCTGCAGGCTACTGAGGCTACTGAGTTATAAATTATCAGCAGTGAAGATGGTGGTAGTTGATAGAATTCACAGTAACAGGGCTAAAAGGGTTCGAAGGTGCCTCGGGACACCAATACAACTGGTATTGGTTCCATAACCACCACAAAGATCATGGGCAGAGTTCCCACATGAGTCTTACAGCCCATACTCCTGGTGATCAAACCAGAAAAGGACACATACTTGTTTCTCCAGAGCGTGAAATGATGCAGAAGTCTGTGATCAGCTTGCTTCCTATTGTGCTTCCAGGACTAAACCTTTCATGGGCAGCAGTCATGGGTTTGCTAAAACATGGAAGTACTGGTAAGCAGCTACAAACTACCACAGCTGAGGCCAAACCTGACCGACTTTCAACTGTCAATTAATTGGTTATTAATTTTTTAAAAAAATTAAATTTTATTTAAAAATTAATACAGAAATATTATTGAAAAAAAAGATGTGGTCTACTTTATATCTCAAGAATTCTGTCCCCATTTCAGGTTTGGCTTAGGCTGAAATTTAAGAAGCCCCACCTTCCCCAGAGCCCTGTTTTTACATTTGCTTCTTAACCACATCAATGTTCAAAGCCTTCAGGAGATATGATTCACTTCTGACTCGCACTTTCCTCGCTACCTGTATGTTCAGCACATGCATTTTGGCAGTGAGATCAGGCTGAGCTGAAATCACTTGATGTAAAATCACCATTTTAAACTCTTAGCTGATCATGGATGTGGACTGGGGAGAAACTGTTCATCTGCTAAGTCAAGGAGAAGGACAATCTGTACTTTTTTTTTTTTTTTTTTTTACCTTCGCCAATACCTTGCATGGTGACTGAAGCCAACACACTTCACCTTTGTAAGGTTACAATTACAGCTGGCAAGCTGCAAATTGCAGTAAATTGTTTGCTTGTGACTGCTGAATTACATGCTGGGAGGGAATGAAGGTTACATGGAGACATTAAAGCTCCTGTCACCAAGTGATTGTATTACTGATCTGGCCTCAGCTTCAAAACAGTCCTGGCCTCTGTGGCTACTCCAAAGCTTTAAAAAGTCACTCTGGGTTTTCTGAAGATTATTGCATGTGCTAGCATGAGTCTGTGCAGAGCAGAAAGGAGAATTCATTGACTTTCTGTCTGCAGCTCAGCGCTGCTACACTCAACAAGCTCATCACCCAGATGCATGAGATGGTGCAGTCCAATGACCACCTCCCAGTGGTGAGAACAAAATTGTAGTTCTGCCATTTTAAAAACCATATTGTCTTTGCGATGAGCTTTTTAGATACTGCCAGCTAGAGAGCAAGATAAACGTAGACAAGGCAAGTGGAACGTGAAGGGAGTCTTGTAAATCCTGACGTGCACCAGAAAAGGGCTAGGAAAAGCACCTGGAGAAAGACAACAAAAGGAACCTACAAAAGATGCCTTAAATGAAAAAGAGGATGAAAATTAAAGAGAGAGACTATTGAAGATGAAATAAGAAGAAACACAAGTTAAAAGGGAAACATTAAAGGCAGGCAAGGGGTGAAGTTATGAAGATTACAGTATGTAAAATAAAACTTACTATGGTATGAAATAAAATATAAAATTGTTCCTATGTGGTGTTATTGTGTTACAAATTTTGAAATAGTTTCTCAACTTCTGGCTGTCTGAGCAGCTTCATTTTATGCCAAATCTCATATAATCTCAACATTGGTCTTTTTCAGAAAAATATGACTTTCCGTACGAAACAGCAGTGTTTAATAAAGCCTCACTTTCAAGATGACTTAGCACAGCCTGAAAGCAAGCTTGAAATGGCTTGTACAGGGAATTACTGTAACTGAAATTCATTTTTGTTCTCATTGGATGCAACTGCTAACAAGTCAAGCAAGTTTATGGCTCCTTGTGAGACTCAGGTAATAATACAAAATTCTGAATCTGAGGCTTTCAGAACATTTGCTGTCTTCATGATACTAGATTTTTATAATCACATTGAAGGTATTTGCTTTTAGACCATTTTAAGTGACTAATGTAGCCTTGTATTGTATTGAAGGAGGATTTTTAGTCTTCAAGCTCTAGAAAAGTGTATTTTTACATCTGTTTCCTTCTGACTTGAGATTTTTATTTTTATTTTTGCATAGGCAGGAAAATTTGCAAGCTAATAGAATATTACAGAGGATCTAAAACAAGAGACAGACCTGTGGTACACCAAGTCTCCCATATATATAGATAGATAGATAGATAGATTTTATGACATTTGCTTGTTTTATGTCAACTATTCAGATGCATCTTAGATTGTGCTGACATGAATGCCATTTACATTCACCAGCTGGCTACACAAAACAAACATCTAGCATGCCCTGCTGCAGTACTTATTCTCAAAAGTGACTAAGCAGCCACCGCATTTCATTCATTTTCAAAAATATTTTCTCTTTTTAAAATGGAGCTTCATTAATATATTGCTTTTGCTCTACTGAGAATGATAAATGCAGAAGCAAAAGATATTGCAGATGTTTCAAAAGCGTGCTGCAAGAAGCTAAAAACTAAGAGCTAAAAATTAGTAATTAATAAGAAAATCATGAGCAGATCAACTTAGCATTTTGGCAGCTGGGAAGTGGGAGCACTGGTCGCCTTCATACCCACTGGTGGGACAGCACAAAGTGAGCATGGGATGGGGTAGCAGACTAGGAGTCCTCAACTCCCAAACTTCTGCTCTAAAATGCCAATATAGGATTACCATATAGCATTACCACTCTACACAAACATATTTTTGTTATTTTGGGTATAACTGTGACATGTGGTGCTTCTAATGGCATGCACAGCCTGGTGCACCCAAGAGCAAGGTAGTCACTGGGCTGTGGTGGCCCAGGAGGCTCTGATCCCACTTCTGCTTATCTAAATCCCAACTAACTCCTTTAATACCCAGAGAGGTACTGCAGGCTTAGCTTGCCATAAACCAGATCACAGCACGCACCTAGGACTTCAAAACACGTTATCACAAACTAATTGCTTCTTATGGCAATGTAATAAGCATGCTTTAGGAGATGGCAGTGCTAGGTGATATTTCTTCTCTTTTGTATATCCAGCAGCAAAAATGAACAAGAAGTAAATAAGGCGGAGCTGAGAGCAAAACCTGCGGTATGAAATAAAATTCATTTCCCGAGGAAAAATGTAGGTGAAAAAATATAATGTTAAAATCTCTCTTGCATTCACTGAATGTTCTTTTTGCAAATAAACAGTAATAAATCATGACATATTCTGTATCCCCCAAATCATACATAATCTGAACATCTAGAGTAAATGAGCTCACAGGCACCTTGCAGAAAGCAGGAAATGTTGCTAGACTGCACTAACTATACAACTGCTAACTACATAACTGATGGTATCTTAAAGAGACCAAAGGTTCATTTACAGGAAGCTTAATGCAGTTACTCACTTGTTGATCTTGCAGTTTAACTCCAACAACCCTGAAGGTGTTTGTGGCCGTGTTGTGATATATATTGATTCTGCTGAACCCCTGCTGTCCAGGTTTGATTGGCACCCATTTCTTACTGGTATCGTCATAGACCATAACTGAAGCCCGGGCTTGGCAAATACTCTGTTCACTGGAAAGAAAGAAAAAAAAGAAGGAAAAAAGGGGAGAAAAAACAATGAATTTGTTGCCCACTGAAAACATCTCAAGGAAAGGAAAACCTGAGAAATTATCAGAACCACTTAAAATATATGTTTTGTAACAAATCTGCTATTTCTTTGACTACAATTTGATAGTTAAATTAAAGCTTGCATGTATGTGTTCATATACTTAAAGAAAAAACAAACCTCCAGTATGTTGCTGAACCGATCTAGCATTTCATGTAGAAATATTAGGCCCTGAGGAATAACTGGTAGCACACCAATTTTATTAAAACTGTCCAACAGTATGAATGCTGCATTTATTTTTATATACCTATTGGAAAGCAAAGACTTTCAGATTTGCATGAAAACTGGCTAATACTTTACAGCTTCCCGACAAAAACGTGGCATGCAATGCTGAGGTACGCATTTAAAACTGGAAACAAGCAGACCTTAAACCAAAAGCCACGTTAGGTAAACTGAAGGAATCAATTACGTTAATCCAGGTAACAGCTAATGCTCAGATCTGGTGACGCACTGACACATCCCAGAATATGAAGTGCAAAATGCATAGGAACTCTTTTCTCCTTCACCTTAGTAGCAACGAAAATGGGGAGGGAACTCCACAGAATTTTGTATTTCAGTGTTACAGTAGATAACTCATTTGATAGAGTATTAACAGATAGCTATTTTTGTTCTGCAGACTCACAGAAGTTCATCATTTCTTTACCTGTCGCTTGTGCATTAGTGACTAATACAAATATTGATGCTAAAACACACTTTCCATGTGAAAGAAATTCCACTGCAAGTACTGCTGATGTGACAACTCAATATGGGTCGATGTGCTTTACAGACACTGTTTGTAGTATTTTTGGAATGGCAGTAGGGATTTTGGTTCCCGGCCTTCTGAAATCCCAGCCACTTTTCTTATACTGGAAGAAATTAGAGTTACACAAAGTAAAAATGAGCCCTCCGAATGTTGAAGATCTTTGAACATAACTGGGTTTTTCAACAAGTGCACGCTAGGCCTAAATAAAACTCTTAGGATTTAGGTCTCACAAAAGTTTTAAGTTCATGGCCACCCTATTAACTTCCTTTCCTCATCCCAAGCCACATTAAATATTTTTCAGCAATTCAATATCAAATGATAATCCACTTTTTTTTCCCCCTTCCTACATACACTTCTTTGGCTTGATTTTCTCTTAGTGTTTGACTTTCACCCAAACAAATACAGGAGAAGCGCTCTGCTGGTGCTGAGCCATATCACTGCCCTGCCACTGCACCGAGTGACACCACTTGTAAGCTACACCAACTGTAGCAAACACAGCTCCACACTCAACCCCATCACTGCATCACTTTAATGAAAGGGAACACACTACTCTGGCTATTTAGAGGATCTGGGTAGATTACAGCAGCAATTTTCAGTCTTTTCTTATCCATAGGTCTCAAAAAGATTTCCAAGGTACAGGAGATTTCTGTGAATTAAAGCCTATTGATGTTTGGCTCGTTGTGTTAGTCACTTCTTTTAGCCTCCATTGACCTCCTCTGTGCTGTGGGCAAGACTCTGAAAGCTCTTCACAGAGTTTACAGAAGGAGCAATGATGCTGGCAGACATTTCCATGGAGATCAAGGTAAGAAACCAGGAGTTGGAGTTGATGATGCCTGTAGGTCCCTTCCAACTCAGGATAGTCTTATGATTCTATGACAATTCAGACCAAAGCGTATTTTTATTACATAACATGAAAACAGCAGTCTGTAAAATATTCAGATCAGAAAGACTGAACGTTTTATTTAGATTAACTAGAATTATAAGAACAAGCTCATCCACGAGCTGCTGATGCTCTGCTGTGTGAGATACCTGGGAGAAGACCTGCACCCTCACTGATGTACTTACCCAGCAAACACCTCACCATCACTTTTTTTTTAAGGTAAGCTAATGTCGTGTGGCAGCTTCCCCACACATCTGACACTAACAGCTGAGGGATTAGATCTTGCTCCAGCCTGTCTAATCCTCCAACTGGTGCAAGAGCCTCAGGCTGGCAGGAGGGGGTCTGTCACCTTGCCTTGGTTCCACAGACATGGAGGAAGACAGAGATCTACCACTAAAAAAGCAAGAACACTGCATTATCTCTGACACATGGAAGTGGAATGGCTAAGAATAATATCCAATGCAGTGCTATGGCTGGATGGTTCCCACCTGTCTCTGCTACAGGGTTGTTTATGGCACCTCCAGCTATAGAGCCTATGGAGCATCGGCTGTCCGGTAGGCCTGTGGGCTCCCAGAAAAACCCATCCCTGGAAAGTAACTCTTAGCTGATGTGACATCAGTTCTGCTCCTCAAGCCTTGCTGGTCACTACAAGCCTGTACCAAATGAAGCAAGAACATGGCACTGGTTTCACCACAGCAAGTCTGGAGTGCTTGCACAGTGCTTGCATGTGAGATGAGTCTTTGACCCCACAATTGCCATGGTCTCCTTAATGAGTCAAACTTTCTTAATTGACTGATCCATACTTACCATAAAGAAAACACAGCTAAACATAGACATGAAGGCCTTATTGTGGCATTGCTCATAATGCTATGTTCAGATTCCAGTGCATAAAGCAACTCTGCCTTCAGAGTTTGCTGCTATTAAGAACTGCAACAAAAACACCCTCTACAAACCCATGACAGAAATACAGATGTAGGCCCCAGGAGCAATATTTAATGCATGACAGCCAATTGTTACTGTAACATAAAGCAACACATCAGGCTCAATTCCTGCTGTCCCTGCAGTCAGGGAAGTTTTTCATCATTCATTTAAATGGAAACGGGATTAAGCCTGTTATCTGGCCTCCAGTGAAATAACAGAAAGGAACATAAAACAAGTACAGCACAAGGGGAATCCTTTCCTGCAAAACAATTCATCAATCCTTCAAAACCTAAAATGCCTTCAGGGATGCATTGCTAGGTTGCTATTTCACCCTAAATGGAGGTGTAACTCTTCATACCTGAAGTCTCATCCTACCCACAAAAAGTACAACTGTCCTACGGATGCTTTAAGGGGCATCCCTGAAAATCATCCAGAAAATGTTCAGCATAACTCTTATAAAGGTCAGTTTGAACATTTCTATTGCACTCTGTAGATGGCATTATTTTAAATATGAACCAAATTACACTGGTTTCACAAGGCTCCAGCAAAAAAATTCTGTTATTTTTGTGCCCATACTCGATTGATACCTATGTCAACTACATACAACAGGTTATAACTGAGGTCTTAGTTGCACTATTGTACATAGTCAAATTCTTTCTCTGTGAGAAGAGTTTAGCAGGCATCAGCGTTTATACACTAAGTCATAATTCTAGAAATTGCCTTGTTTTCCTAAGAATACACACATAAATTACTGAATAAATGGGTAAGTCTTGGAAACGATTCATCATATTCCACATACCATTCCAAATATTACAAATTCTCCTATTGATTTTTTATGTTACATCAAAATACAAGGAGACTTGTCCACCTGGGTTTCCACCACAGGCAGCTAAACGTGTTGAAAGGGTATAATTGCACCTGCTTGGACAAAGTCGATCTGCAGCATCCTCCTCACTTTACTAGCTGTAGTGTCAGCAACACTTTCATCCCCAAAGAGTCACTTCCAGCTATAAGGTTCCATTCAAGGTACAGAGTCTCACCACACTTAGAGGGCAGTTAGGGGTAGCAATGAAGCTGCACTTTCAGCCACTGCTGCAATGCAGGTGGCTTCATCCACAAATGTTTCTCCTCTCCTATCTGTGCAGAAATTGAAAAATGCAGCCCCCTTCCTGGGTTTTAGTAAATTTATGATAAACAAGTCTTACAGCCAAAAAAGAGCTACAAAGGAGTATTGATAAGGTAATGCTGGGAGCCCTAGGGAAAATATATGCATTTTTTTGTGAATTATTGTAAATTGTCCTTAATGGAGCAGCTTGACATAAACTGGTTGACTGCAAGTAATTAAACAGGGAGAAGAAAAATGACAGGGCATGAAATGACAGGAATGACTGTGGAAGTTGGGATTAGGGGAGACACGGACAGGGGAAATGTCTTCACCTTGCCTAGGCAAGTGGGCTATCCAAATATGAAAGGAAAAAAGCTCAGAACTGAACCACAAAAGAACCAGCATAGAACATAAACTGGAAAAAGGGAGTAAACCATGATAATGGACAGCAAGCCTTCAAAAGAGGCTTTGAAGGCTCTCCAAGGCTTCTCTCTCTTATTCCAAACTAAGAAAAATGTGAGAGGCCACGCTGCAATGGGGCAGAAATTGACTGAAAATCAACTGTGAGTTCCCTACTAGAAATCAAGGAACCTATTATTAACCCATCATGTTTCAAGCTGCTTTCAGTTCTCTCCCCTTCAACCAAATTGTCTTCTGGTACTCTTAGCAAATGCAAATAACTTTTGCAAACATTTACCTTATTTTTAATTTCTATTTCCCACCCATTTACATCCAACCTTTCTCGTTTAAATAACCGATCATTTCAAATTACTTTGGACTGATCTGATCATCTGTAATTGTTAATACGGCTTTGCCCAAGCCTTGTCCTATCTGGGAACTAACCCTCAGCACTCAGAACGTGCAAGGTGACTTGCAAGCCACTGCACACATCTTGCTCCACTTCTCCACTGAGTCTGTCCACAGAAAGCTGTGTGGTTAAACCTGATGCACGAGAAACAGATGCTGAATTAAGATGATGACAGAAATATCTCAGCGTTACCTTTAAAACAGCTAACATAAATAAAAATCCTGTATACGTAGACATGTGGTCTGTGTGATATATATCTGTGTTAACCTCAGAATTAGCAAGCTACAATTCGTGGTCCTGCAGCACTTAAAGTCTGTTGCAAACTCCAGTGGCCTAATTTGCTGAAAAGACTTTATTCAATTTTACTGAAACAAACAAAATCATGGTTTGGAAGCAGGGTAAGTGTTTCAGCAGTTCCCTCTGCAAAAAAATAGGTGGACATTTCTGTTTAGTGACAGAATTTAGAGAACAACAAAGAAACAGGAGAACCTCTGAGCACCAGTCAGGTCACCCAGGCTCATATTCTCCATACTTGAGATCTGAGCTCCTAGCTCAGACAGAACCTGCCACGGCACAGTGACTCTCAGCCTTCTCACCAGAGATTCACTGCTGGCTTTGCTCACGACTCCATTTTTTGCTGGGAGCCTCATTCCTGTAACACAGTGTCAGTCCCATTCTGACTCTATTAGGGACCTCCTTTTTCAAAGTCTACTTCTCTCTGTGAGCAAATGCACAGAATATCCTATGTCACCATCGTTCATCCTACCCTTGTCCCAGAGCACCAAAGTTCATGGTGAAGCAGGAGCACTTAGCCACTGATCAAACTCAAGGAGAGCACAAACCCAGAGGGACTTCATACACAGAGGTGCTTCTGATTCCCAGCGACATGCAGGTTATTATATTAAATAATTGCAAGAAAATCGAGCACATACAAAGCCTCCTTCATAAGTAGCTCTCAAACAGACACTGCTAAATAATGTCATGACATGCCTCCAGATAAACACATATTTTACTGCAGACACTTAAGATGGAAACCAAAATCCAGCTCACAAGGTGCTCAGATCACACAAGGCTTTGAGAGATGAGTTGCTAAACATGGAAACATCCATGCAACCCTGGCATGACCACGCTATGTTGTCTGTCACTCCTCAGTGCTCTTGATGATGGGAGATACAATAAGTAGAAATACAAAAAACGAGTAGTGAATGCAGAAAGATAATGCAGTGGAAGGGGTGTTTCACATGGGCCTGTCATAGCACAGCAGCTTGGTTCTGCAGAAGTCCATACAAAACCCTGATCTCTCAGTGTCCACTGTCACACTTAAACAGCAGATCTGCCAATTGGGGTAGATTTAGGACTGGTGGGCTGGCTGCAGATTTGTGCCCTTGTAAGCTGGCACATCTGTTTCATTTATAGTGCTGAGATGTTGATGTCATGTGGTATGCTTTGCACACTGAACCGTAAGAGACATAATGATTCTAGGGGAAACTCCAGTCATCAGTATCTCATCTCAACACTTTAAAAAGTTTTAAAATAACTGCTGTGCAAAAGGCACTTTACAGCGGAAATGTAGTGATTGAGAGAAGTCTCAGCGCTGCCAGGCAGCCCAATACCTAGTGCTATGGCCAACCTTCCTTCAGCACCAGCCTACTCCAACAGGGCAGGGGCATTGCTGTGTTCTAACAGAGAAACCCTACTGCTCCATTAAAGCTTTAAATCACACAGCATCTCTTTCTGCAGTGAAGTGTGGTTTGCTCTCTAATTTTGCATGTCACCTTGAAGATAAACTTTGCCAGTTCCTAAAAATAAATATCAAGTAAATGTTCAGATGTTCCTAAAAGTAAAGATGAAGTAGGTGCCCTGGGGAGAGAGAATGAACCCAATTAATCTGTAAATACACAGACAAAACCAGTAAAAAAACAACTTTACTAGATCAGGTTCCTATTAATACAAACCATTTGCCTTCACCATTAAATTACAGAAATAAAAAGAAGAAGTAACCAATCTTGTAAAATACACATACTGCAAAACCCAAGACTAAACTCTCAAATGACAACCCATGACTGAAACTCTCACGCGCCGGCCAGCCAAATGCATACTGCAGTAGAATAATACTTTAAATAAAGGCTTTTAAAGATTATAATTTTAACGAATAATCAGGAGAGGCAGACTCATGAGTACATACAGCAAATCAACACACAGGTATTTCACTGAAGTTGGCATTGTGTAGCTTTGGTTTCTCTCCGGTCTCCAAAGAAATGCAAATAAACCTGTGAAAACTCCAATGGAGCCACCAGCATCACACTGGGACTGAACACAGCTCGACTGTTCCAGTCTCTCCCTCACTGCCAGCAGCTGCATATGCACATAACATTGCCATATGAACATAATTACCATTGTATAAAACTATAAATTACCCCGCAAAGCTATAACCGTGATGCAGACCTCCTGCATCTCTAATGACACACACTTTCCATCCAGCCCTACTAACTGACAGTGAACTTGCTGCCATTCAGAGCACAATGCCAAGGTACTTACGTGCCCGCCATTGAGGAAGACCTGGTCAGGTAATCCTGGAAGAATAGATGCTCAAATCTGGCACGTGTGTTTACACCCAAATAGGATATTCCACCAGATTACACAGCTGAACACAGATTTGGCAGGAAGACAACCTGAGTCTATGTGAAGTCTTATTACGAAAACAGGAAAGGGAAGCGTTACCAAGAGAGCAAAAGGGCAGGCAGGAAGTAACGCTTGCTTGGCAGAGAAGGGACTTTAAAAAAATACTATTTCTTTCAGCTGATTTATTGAACAAAAGTCCAAACAATATAGATTAAGATTAGATGCACCACTCTTCCCTCATTGGTGGTGGGGCAATTAAAAACGTTTCATTATTTTCTCAAGGCACAGGTTTGCTCTCCAAGAAAAAGAAAAAAAGCAAACAAACCTAAGACCCAGACAAACTGCTGTTATCCATTTACAGCAGGGATGGGGGCATGGTACAGAACCAAACCCAGGGCCCCCTGGCTGCCGCCATCCTGGCCCACCCTGCCAGCAGGAATTGGCATTGGCTAACAATCAACTACCCTATAGAAGGAGAAATCTCCAAATACTGGAGAAGTCTCCAACATTAGAAATAAGAACAAATTTACTCCAAGGGGTATGTAAGCACTGTGTACCCTCCTGTAAGTCGATACTTCAGTGCTACCTCTTCCAATGTAAGGCTGCAGCAATTCTGGTGGGCTGCCTCTCAGAGGTGGCAGTAATTTGAGGCACATTCTTCTTCCCTGCTTCCTTTTTCTCCTCATTCCTTGCTTTGGA
Source organism: Tragopan temminckii (assembly GCA_028571105.1). Taxonomy (NCBI): domain Eukaryota; kingdom Metazoa; phylum Chordata; class Aves; order Galliformes; family Phasianidae; genus Tragopan; species Tragopan temminckii. The sequence continues at coordinate 42,784,443 of JAOWBP010002559.1, read as the reverse complement.
AAAGCAGTAAACGTGGATACCCAGCAAATGCTCCCTAGTCTTTCAGCTTGGCTTTAGGTTATGGGTGTGTTCCAGCATGACGTGATAACAGCAGAGGGAGAACTAGTGCAAGGCAAACAGCAGGGAGAACTATATGGTATGTTCTTGCTATAAATAAGAAAACGATAGAGTTTTCTCCCCATTTCCCCATGATTTTGCCTTCTGCTTTTTGTCAATGTCCTCACACATTCTTCTAATGCGTGTAAATGCATCAGCTGATATCTGTGACTGCACAAACACACACAGTGCAAATAAAAAATGCAAACATCTGCAGAAGAAAAACACTGAGTATTCTGGGCTCCCAACTCTCCAGGTACCATCACAAGCACCTCTGCCTGGAGATCTAAACAGAAAAGAAAGGAAATACAGACAAGCCAGAAGACGACAAGAGGATAAAACAGTTGGTTATTACCATTCAGAAAGGAATTAACACTGTCTTTTGCCTCAACTCCATTTTTTAACATATACTGCTCAAGAAAATAATTCTCCTCTGATGATATTAGATGTGCTGTCATCAGTGCAATGCAGGCCAGCGTGAGGGGGGACAGATGGCTCACAGCCAGCTGTGTCACTGCAGCATTACACAAACAGGGAAGGTTACACAAACAGGGAAGGAATGTGTCACCTAACTTGAACCCAATTCCTGAAAGTGCAATGCATAAGAATGACCTCCCTGATCTCGATCATTGCACAAAGTCATATCTTTCTCAACTGCTTGGGTGCCTTTGCCTGTATGATGGGGAGCATGCAGGTCTGACGTGGCGGCCTGGTCTCCTTAGCACACCACAGGCCACAGAGCTTTTGCAGACGAGCTGGAAGGCAGAGGCAACTGTGTGGGACTTTGGGCCTTTCTTCCTCCAGGAGCCAGCAGTGAGGGCTCTGAGGCTCAGCGCCTGCCAAGCACCAAGGAGCGCAGTTTAGTTTTCATCTGACTTAGGAATGTTGCAATGGAACAAGAAAGAGTTCTATGACATACAAGCAAAGCTTTTTTCGTTTTTTTTTTCTTTGTTTTGCTGTCATTGTTGTTTTTTAATGTATTTTTCTGCTTAACAAAACATTTTATTACCACTTTCCTGATACTTCAATTTAGCTGCCATTTACCTAATACTGTGCCTTTCTCCTTTGAGATCTGGCTGTTTGTTGAGCAACACCCCGTCTCATTCATACATCCCACTTTTCATTACTTTAAAACTTGGCTTTACTTCGAATCAAGTGGCACTTCCTCTGTACAGCTCATTCATTGCTTAGACTATTACTGTCAAGTACTGTTTACACAAACAAACTCAACTGTGTGTGTTAAAAAAGAAGTCCAACAAGGAGAAGTGCAGAATCCTGCATGTAGGGAAGAACAACCCCAGGCACCAGCACCTATTGGGAAGCACTCAGCAGGAAGGCAGCACTGCAGAAAAGTACCTGGGGGCCTTGGAGGGCACCAAGTCACCAATCTGCTGCTAAGAAGGCTAATGGAATTCTTGGCTGCATTAGGCAGAGCTGTCTGGATGTGATCTTGGAAACCCTGCTCTTGGAGTCCCTGCTTGAGCAGGGGTCAGACCAGATGGATCCTGCCAAGCTCAGCCATGCTGTGATTCTATGATATTACCTGAAAAGTCCATCTCCAAATCACTGTGGTCTCAAACTGCTAAATCAATTGACCAGTCTGACCATGCTGGCTCCATTCTTCTAGGCACACAGGTGCAGGATGCTAGACTAAGGAAAACTCTGAGAAGCTTTTTTCATTTCTCTTTGATGTGTCTGGGAGAGATACAGTCACTGATTTTTGGCAAGGACACAGTACTTAGTAGTCAGAACAGGTTTCGTGCTGAACCAAGCAAAAATAACTCTCCTTTCACGTAATACAATAACATCTGCTAGCTCCTGAGCTAGCATAATCGACACTCAAAGATTTGGTTCTTCAGATCACAGGTACAACTGAGCACACCTGAAAACAACCAGCCCTCCCACCCACTCATACCCCAGCAGCTGGGACACCGCAGTCATCTCCAAAGTCATGCCAGGAAGCAGTGACAGTGAGCATGACAAAACTCAGCTCTGCCCCGCCGTGCCCCATCATAAGCCACATTAATTTCATTAAGCACTACAGCATGCATTCCAGCAGAAGTGCCTCTAATCGCTCGCCTGCATTGCTAAAATGCCTTGGACTAGAGAGTGCTTAGAAGGAAACAGCACTCTGGAACAAATTACAAAACAAGACCCAGTAGCTGGTTTCTGTCCAGTCCTCACGAACAACTGCATGCTGGGTAAACAGATTATTTCAGTCACGTGTTGAGATCTGGGTGAGAAGAGCAAGATTTCTGAACATAGAAGTGGGATTTTAGCTGCAATTATGTGAATATTCCCATAGGCTTTTGAGAAGCACATCTGCTGGCTTTCATATTCCAAAGACGTCTGGATTGCTTTCTTCTGGAGAACTGCATTACCAAATGTGACATTATTGGTATGTCACAATAGTTTATGTATTTTCAGTTCTTGGAGCTACAGTGCAAACCCAGAAAGGTGAGACTCTCAGTCTCAAGCTCAGGCTCACATCCAAATACAAAACCCAGCTAATCTTTTAATGAAAAGGAGATGCACTGTAAAATGTGTTGTGCTTGGCTGTATATTCTAGAAAGCCTATTAGAGTCATAATCCAAAAATAGAACTTTAACTAAAAGCCATTTGTAGGCAGATATGAAGAAAATACTTTTTCTTAATGAATATATATTTCACACCTTCCAAATAACTTTTCAGAAATTTCTCTCTCTTATTTTTAGTTCAGTGCTAGTCCAAAAAGGCAGCTTATTACAATGCAAAAAAAATAAAAAATAAAAATCTGCATATGGCAATGTCATTTCATATAAGTTCACGATTAAGAAATCTGAAAATTCACACTGAAACTGCACACCCAAATTTCATCAAGTACAAGACTGTAAGCATATATGCAGAAATCCTAAATAACAGCATGTAAAAATATGCAGTTATATACTCTGATTTGCAAAACTAATTTCACAGCTGTTAATAGTCCTTGAATGTATGACATTTCCTCATACACTGAGATTTGCAACTGCTAAACATGCTGATGAGACAAAAAAAAATGCCTTGTCCTCAGAAGGCATTAACTCTTTGTGTCATTACATGCTGTTGATCTCTAACATCTCTATTTTCCTGCTCTACACTCATTCTGAAGGATGAGAAGAAATACTAAAGAGGAAAGCAGAATATACTTATTTAGTATTATAGGAGTTAAAAATGTGCAGTGAGGTAAGGTGCTGGCAAGCAATTGCACTGAATGTTTTTTTTTAAATGAATGAGAGTCTTTTAGAGACTACTGATTTAGGATGTAATCCCATCACTACTGAGGTCCAGGGAAGTTTTGCCATGTACTCAGCCTAACCATTTGATAAAGATCCATTCAAGCAGTGACAAATAAACATATGGCAGGGGAAAAAGAAAAAAAGAACTACAAAAACCACAACTAAACAAACAAAGCACAAAAAAACACAAACACTATCCAGTCCTTTAAAGGACTCAAGTTATGTCAGATTTAGGGTGCTGTATTTCTTCTTTCTAGGAAGACCTTGACTCATTCCCACAGTGACCTTTTCTAAGATAATTTCCTCTCCTCCCCACTGCTCTGAAGAGGGAGATCTCTGGCTCACCTGCTTGCAAGGGGACCGCCTATTTGGCCTGATGTGCACAGCCAAGGTATTGCATTGAGGAATAACCGTATTGGAAAGAATTAACTCTGTGGCTGCCTTCAATTTTCTTCTCTGTAAACTGTGATGAGCAACGGGCAGTGAGCCCAGACCCCACGTTAAGCAGCATGGAACAAGTTATAGACCATATGGAGAGAAATAAACTGCCACTTCATACACAGGATACCCATAGTGCTTTTTTTGCCTGAGTCAGCTAATTGCACATCCGCAAATCAGCACATTTATAACAAATGGAGCGTTATGATATCATGGGAAATTTATCTAATATGATCGAAGTTTGCCAGAAAAAGTTCCACTTAAAATATGAAAGTACTTAAGGGTCTTGAGTGCCTGTGACATTTTACAGTCCTTACTGAACAAACATTTCCGCGCTGTGTCATGTCTGCCAGTGGTGTGGAGGACCATGTTCTTCAACCCTCCCACATCAGCAATCCCCTGCAGCCAGCAGCATGAGCATCTCCCTGCTGCCTTTTCCAAACAGAAGCTATGAATTAAAGAACACAGGCTATTTTAACCCACTCTGTCCCGTAGATTTCAAGAGATGTACCCAGCTTTTCTATGTAACTTTGTTGTTTTAAAGCAAAGCAAGGGCCTTGATCTGAAAAGCCATTAGCAGTGGTCTGAGTGTCAATGTAAACTTACTAGGAGTCAGCTGAAAACAATCTCATATTTATGTCAACAGGCATATGCTGGCTCCCAAAATTGGCTGCACAGCAGATGTTTTCACTTTCAGCTTGCACTTTTCCTTTCACTTTAGTAAATCGTTTATTACAAGAGGTTTCAGCAGACCTGATCAGTGATCATGTGAACCGCCTACATTATTTTTCATAGCTCCCAATTCCTAGGGAAATCATATAAATTTCTGGGCTTAGGACTTAAAGCAGAAAATACCAACTTTACAACAGTCTCAAAAAGAGACTAGCAGGTTCTCGCTCAAAATTTGCATTTGCTCCTTTCTCATAGCAACCTTCTCTGCTATTTGGTGCTATCCCCACTTGGTGAAGTAACACCAAGCTGAAGAACCTTGCTTCTAAGCTTGCTTCTGTTATTTGTGCTGCTCAGAATAGGGCTGGCTGGAAATAGCAATTGTCTTACAGACATAAGGAATTGAAGACTGAAAAAGGCACATGCAGTACCACGCCAGCCCACCAAATCTTTCTTTCCTATGTAATGCTCTGAAGAGTAGGCACACATGGCAGCAGAGCATCCATATTCCTTCCACCTTTCTCATCTCTTACAGCAGTTCTTACAGCGATCCCTTACTGAGCAGGATGCTGAGATAGCTTTGCATGACTTGAAACCTGCTCCATCCTTCCTAATGCTGATGGAAAAACTCATGTTAGTAATTTCAGCAGCAGCACAAACATCTTTTTTTTATCATCTGTATCATAGGTCAGGCAGTAAAACAAAGTAAATGATACTGGACTGTTGAAGCCAATCCAATGCCTGCACTGATATCAATGGGCAATGAAAGTGAGCTCAGTGTTTTCAGATGTCCTTCAGCTACGCAGAACAATATATTGTGCCTAGGCACAAACAACAGTCTGCCAAACTGCATCACAGTACGTATTGAGACTAATTATCCTCATTTTTATAAAAAGTGAACATTACAGGCCTGAGCATTTGTAGCTTTTCATCCTGGGAAAGGTACAGCCCTCTTTAAGGTGGGTATAAACCAACATGTAAATGAACTGTACTGAAGCATCAGTATATTTCCTGCTGGAATCAGTGAAGTGTTTTTTTCTGAATTTCACAATAAGAACAATTTTCAGATTATTTTTAACAAAAATAAACTGAAGGAGAGCTAGCAAATAGAGATATTCTATAAGCAAATCCTTTGTCCAAAACTACTAACAATGCTTGACAAAATCAAAAATTATCCTGGCAGCCCCTTCCTTCTTCCTCTCTTCCCAACTCCTTCCCTCCTTCCATTACTTCTTGGCAAAGATTTGTCCCCATTCCCTGGCAGATAAAAATACTTGATGAGTGCCAAAATTGAAACAGGATCCCTGAACACATTTGTGCACCAGATTTCTCTGCATGCAACATTTGAGATTTTGCAAGATGACTATGTATTTTTCTAAATCAAAGCTGCATGTTATTTGCAGTGCACAAGATACTGAAGAGGATATCAGAGACTATTTCCAATAATGGCAGAAGTATTCTTGCCCTCCCATGATTTTTTCTCTGCTTCTCCTAATAACCATCCTTACATCATTTCACACAACGGATGTTTATATGTAATAGTATCCAAGACTAACCTAATGAAAGCACTTCAGGCAGTAAATTTAAGCATTTTGACTACATGTACCCTGTTGCTGATTTCCTTAAATCTTATGAAAGCAATCCTCTGTAACAACAAAACCTCAAGGTGCAAAAAAGTTGGAAAGATATCACAGAGGACACATTTGGATTATGAAGAATGATCATCCTCAATCTTGCAGGCTTTCAAGTCGTCATGAAATTATCTGTGTTCACAGCACGGAGAAGTTCCTATGGTTTAGGCCAATTTTCACAAATCAGTGCTGACAAAGATTCTTCCACAGTTCTTTCTAATGAGAGTTAACGAGTTAAAATGTCACTAGAATAGTGTTCTCCAAACTTCAATTGCATGCCTCTGTTACTAAAAAGCTTCTGAGCACGCACTACTACTAAGATCTATTTTTTTAATAAACTACATACATGTACTACTTAAGTTCTCATCTTTTCTTCCCATAGCCATGCATTGCTTTGTGCAGCTCCTGGGGTGCACATACCCTACTTAGAAGACATCTGTGTCTTCTAGGGTAGTGAACACAGATCCCTCCTCTGAGGCCCAGAGGAAACAGCTCTAGAAAAATGCTAAGATCTGGTGAAGCAGCATCCTTTGTTTCTACAAAGCTACAGTGTCCAGCAGAGTGAAATGTTTCATGACTGGAAAGCTGCTGAAGAAAAAATTAAAAAAAAACAAACAAACAAAAAAAAAAAAAAAACAAAAAAAAAAAAAAACAAAAAAAAACTAACAAAAAAAAAAAACAAGCTTGGGGATCGAAACTCATATTAGAACATGGAGCTGGGAGTATTGGACTCTGGGAGGGGAA